>JANKKC010044589.1:5013-18375 GCA_026225755.1 Bursera bipinnata
ACTTGGCTAACATTATTTGACTTAATCGTACAGATTACGCAACCAAAATAAAAAAAAATTGGGTTTATTTGATTGTGAGACACTAACTGCCTTGACTACGATATTTTTCCTCAAAACCAAAAGAAAGAAAGGGAAGTTATGGTTTTTAATATCAGTACTTGAGTCAGAGTTAGCAAGTGGGAATGCTGCAAAATAATCTTAAAGAATTAGCAACAAATTGACAAACACTACAACAGAATGAAGAGTCTTATCTTATGAGAAAAGTATTCGTACCAGGAAGAAGAAGTGGATGGTCATTACATCTGAAAGTAATATAACAAGAAAATAGCATCCCAACAGTGGAATTCGGAGTAATTTGGTTACTGCACTGAACACACATCTGCATTTGATTCCAGAGTGAAAAACAAAACATAACTTTGATATCTCAACTAAAGTAGCACTAGCAACAAAAGCTGTAGAACTGCACATATCATAGATATAAAATACTTCTTTTAAATAATAAAAACTTTACAAACTGTCTAATTAGATACTCCAAGTAAATAAGCAAATTGCAAAACTTTGAATAGTAGTTGGTCACAAGTGCAGCATATCTTTCGTTAGCTCACCCTTTAAAAAGGATTCAGCTGAACTTTTGAGAGTTTTAAAGACATAATTGCAGCATTGGCAAGCAACTCCATTTTCCCATCAGTAAAATAATACCATACAACCTTTTTTCTTTTTTGCTCTTATTTAGTAGGGGAATCACATCCGACCCCCAATGTTTGGGGAAAATACCCCCAGATGTTACAGATTAAAGTTAGCACTAAATTTTAAAATGTCCTTTTTGTCCTTTAATAAATCCAACAAACAAATCCTTCTTCAACCCATTTTCTTACAGTTTCGCACTAACCAAACGGTTTACAAACTTTTTCTCTTTTCTTTTATCTCTCTTTCTCAAATTTTCTTTCCAACCAAGCAAATTTCTCTCATATAACTTATTTTTCCATATTTTTTTCCCAAAAGATCAATAGAACAAAAAATCTTAACTCATTAAAAAAAAAAAATCAACCAAAAGAATCAAAATTTGCACTTTATCTTCTTTATATAGTTGATCGGCAAACACAAAAATCAATTTCTCCAAGACACATCCATACCCAAAAGCCAAAATCCAAGAACTAAAACAAAAAACCACCCAAAAGTCAAGAGACAATGCTAGGACAAACTGTGAAAGGGGTGTTTTCATCGACCGACAACATCTTGCAAACTGGGTGCCATGGATGGTGGACAATAATGGCCTTGGAGTGGAGGGCATACCAGAAGTCACTAATTTCAGTTCCACCAAAGTTTTTTTTTTTTAAAAAAAAAATTCCAATTCAAAAACCCATTTCTAGAAGCTATGGCAGAGAGACAATTCCGCCAACACAAAACCACCAACAACGCT
Source organism: Bursera bipinnata (assembly GCA_026225755.1). Classification (NCBI taxonomy): domain Eukaryota; kingdom Viridiplantae; phylum Streptophyta; class Magnoliopsida; order Sapindales; family Burseraceae; genus Bursera; species Bursera bipinnata. The sequence goes on from JANKKC010044589.1 coordinate 6,434, forward strand.
TCTCACTCCTGCCCAGCCATCCCAAACACCATTGCCAACATCCCATCAAATATATCAAATAAAAACCCACTGCAGACAATCTTCGACACATAAATAGTATTGCCAATAAAAAAACCCACAACCCTTGCATTAACACACTACTAAAGCCAAAAAACAGTCATTGAAGTCTTGCTTTTGAAATGGGAATTGAGTCAATTGAGTTCAGATGGGGTTGATATTTGGGATGGCAAAAGAGTGAAGAAAAATTTGGGTTCACAACTTCCATCTTTGAAGAAGATAAGAGAAGAAGAATAAGGTAAAAGGAGAAAGAGAGAAATTTATTTTTTTATTTTTGCTAAATATTTTTATTAATCTTTATTTAAGATATTTTACACGAGTTTAAATTACATTGCTACCCTTGCTTTTGATAGTTTGACAGAATGGAGATTAACATCTGGCTGGGTGTTATTTTATATTTTTGAAAAGGTGAGATGTCGTCTGTATTTCCCCCAAACATTAGGGGGTTAGATGATCGTTTCCCTATTTATTATATATAGATTCCAAGCATTACACTTATAAACAGATTATTAAAGAATTTTTCACCATAATTTGCCACTATTACATGACACCAGGTAGAAATTTTTAAGCATACTATCATCTACGAGATTAGAGACTCCAGTCACATTACAGAAAGTCATCTATTTTCGCTTTTCTATTGGCCCAAATTAAATACTATGTAGGAAGTTTACGCCATGGAAAACTGCAAACAAGTTCTATGATCAATAGATTCAGTACATGAAAGAAAAAATTCCACACATAAAATTAGAAAAAAATCATAATGCATATCTTCATAAAAAGAATACAAGAAGGGAATTGACACTGAAGCATCATTTATCTTAAATATATTCGCCAACAAAACAGAAAATGAGTTCCAACGACAATAATCTTCATGTTATCCAGCTTGTAGACATATATCAAATTAAATTTACTTACATGACAAGCATGAATGGTATGAATAACTTGAAGATAAGCAGTGCTGCCATCAGAAATGGCTGTAACGGAAAGCAAATCATATCAGCTAAATTGAAGGTTCCAACAAGAAGCCCAAGTGCAGCTTCAAAATGAACTTCTACTTACATTGAAGACAGTGATAAATCGATAGACTGATGAAATCTCAAAACTGGCAATACTTGCAAAATTCCCCGTCCCAAAGAACGCGACATTAAATAAAACCATCTGAAAAGCAGAAGACATTAGAGCCCTATACATTTAATGACCATAGATTATTAGTTAGGTTCTAAGTGCAGATCACTCTCTTTGGTAATCAGAAGAGTTATAAGATAGAACAAAACAGTCCTGTATTATAATTTCATTGCTATCACCAGCTTGCACACAAATTTTAAGCAGGTATATGTATATCTATCACCATATCCATGGTGGACTAGGGAAAAAAATGCATAGAAAAGTTGTTCATGAGCGAGTGAGAGAGAGAGAGAGAGAGAATAAACAAGAAAAACTTACAAAAGTCAATGGAATTCTCACATCAGACAGCTTTAAGTATCTATTGTCATTTTCAAGAATATGTTCCTCCATTTTTCTTGTGTGTGGTGACAATTTTTTCACTGTACTTAAGTGCAGAATAGCATTTTCAAATAGTATCCATGACATAAGTACAAGAGCAAGTGCACTATAGAAGACAGCTTCATATCTGCAGAAATTCCATGAAAGGGGGAAAAATACCAAGATAGCATTTCCACAGAACATTTGAATTAGCACTGGTCCACCAAACAAAGAAAGGGGTAAAAACATAGACACCCCTAAAGTTTAGTCTAAGTAACATATTCACCCCTATTATCCATAAAGTAACATAAAGAACCCTATTTTGATATTTTAAGTAACAATAAGACCTCCATTTTCATGTGTCAAGACCCCCATATTTTCCAATTCTGAGGGTGTCTATGTTACTTTATGAAAAACAGGGGTGAGTTTGTTACTTAGACTAAACCTTGAGGGTGTTTATGTATTTACCCCAACAAAGAAAAACAAAAAGCATTATGACAAGAAGAGCTCGAACTCGCCATTTACCCAATAGATAGAAGAAGGAATGAGGGTGCAAAACCAAGAAATATAGAAGTTAGTCGGGAAAGGAGGCTGTTCTCTGAAAATAGCGGCAGAACCATCGAGAAACCTATGACAAACAAATACATAGGGTAAATAGTGACAAATAAATATTCCACCATGAACTGTTTAAGCAAGTGGTAAATTCACGTTTACTATAATGTTTTGATATTTTGCATATTGAGTGTGCTTGGATGGTTTTGTTTTGTTTAGCTCAGCCATCTGTATTGATATATGTTGTGCAAATCCACAACCAATTAAAAATTGATTTCACACAATACCATATTGATAGTGACTGTCAATTGCTACAGAATTCATGAAAAAAATACCTCTAACATGGGTATAAAATACAACATCAGATAAAATTGAGTCAAATGAAGAAAGCAAAAAATTATTAAGACACAATTAGAAAAGAGAATATAGAAACAAAACTTCAGATGCTTTACAGAAAATGGTATATACTATGAGGATATAAGTGAAAAAATACAACTCCAAAAATATACCAGCAATTGACCAATTTATCAACTGGTGTGATGCCAGCAGTTCTTGCTTCTCTGTTCTGTGAGAAGTCGATAGTGACACCATTATGGATGATAACCCAACCAATAGAGCCTAGTTTACATGTAGAAAGTAGAATCGTCATAAAATATATGATAAGAATAGTTGAACTTCTAATAGCAAAGTATAGACATGTTAAATACCTGCAAGTGAAAGAGCATGGGAAATTTGGGTTTTTTTGTTACATGATTACAGATACTTAGCCAATACTTCTTCCCTTGAGCATGCAGATCTAACCATCTTGCGGTTGCCCCTAATATGATGATTATTGCCCCACTTGCAATTCTGCATTTTTGTTACCACATGTCATAATCTTACTCAAATATAACACTAAACTAAAGTTGGTTGGTATAATAATTTCTCTAGTTTTCTTCAATTTGTCAGAATTCATTAAATCACAACAATTGACTCGAAAAAGAAGGAATCCATCTCAAGTAGACCACTTCTGTTTTCAGTACTTCATGTAGCAAAAGACTCACGCAATCACAGAAGGCCCAAAAACAATTAAAAAAAATCTAATATCACATTCACACTTGTTGAGAAACCCATATGAAGATCATGAAATTCATAGCCATAGAATAGAAGATATTCAAGGCAAGAAACTTACACTAACTGATTATTATCGGGAATTTCTGCTGGCATCAACGTAAACAGAGACAAAAACCAACATGCAGCACAAACGAAAATAGGTATCCCAGATCTCCATGGAATTAATTTAAAAAGATAAAAGGAAGCTACAAGCCCCACAGTAAGGAAACACCAAGTATAGATCTCTCGCTTAGTGAAGCTATTCACCTGCAGAAGGTACAAATAACATCAGTAGTTATGTAAATTACTGCTTTATAACAGCCAATGGTAGTTAGTGGTGTGTTTGATACTCATACCAGGAGTTCAAGAATAAATATTGACACAGAAAAAGTGGCAAGAAGTTTGACAATATAATTCAATTTTCTCCCCAGAAAGTGTCTCCACAATGCTAGCAAGAACCAATATTCACTTAGTATTTGTGTCCAGAGGAACACTGTCACTGCAATATATGCATGGTAAAGGGGAGGTGAGTGTTCCAGAATCAATTTAATACAAATTACTCCCATAAATAGAGATCCTATTAGGTATACCTGCCACAGAAAATGAGCTACGTAAGATATGACAGAACAGTTAATCATGAAATTAGCTTGTTGTTTCTATAAGGAAAAAAAAAAAAAGAATAATTGCTAATATGTGCAGAACAATCTCATCTCAAACTTTGAAAGAACATTGGAAAGATCCAATGTCTATATGGATGTACAAGGTGCTAGGATAGTCTGCAAATGAATGCTTAAATGAGACAAAGTAAAAGTATATATACAAATGCTAGCAAATAAAGGTTTGAAAGAAAGGAAAAAAGGATATTTACACATTATTTAAGTTGAATACCAGACCTCTTTAAAATCGATGAAATTAAAAAAAAAAACTCCAACATAAAACACATACAATTCCGAGCCTAGCAGAACCTTCTAATTCAGTGAGCTAAGAATAAATGTTGTTTCCACAGAATCAAAACATATTTTATAGTCAGAAAAATCCAAGGATAATTAGAGATCGCCAAGGTATCATAAATGGGCGAAATATCATTTAAACCTTAGACAGCATGAGCAAGTTAAAAACCCAGGTAAAACAGCAATGGATTAGGAAAAATGCTTTTGGTTTCTGATATATCTACCTAGAAATTCTTTTTTTTTTTTTATAATTATTTTTATGCTCATTTCATTCTCTTTGATAATGAAGAGTACAGCTTACAAGAGGTCAGGCTTACTCAGACATTACTTTTACAGTATTATTTCTCCGGTGGAATGCTGGCTCCTTTCTTAATATATTTCCTGGCAATGAAGTATAAGATTGTAGCACGTGGAGAAGAAGACAGACCATCCAACCAATATACCCAAGAGTAATTACAGACATCAGCATCAACCAGTCATACGTTTGAAAATAGTGAAGTCCTTGCAATGCCAAGCTTCTTAGATTTTCTGAAAGCTTCATTGCTGCATCATAGTCTCTAATAGATATTAGATCCTCAATCCGATCCAACAAAGCGGTATAATCAGCCAGTGGTTTATAAGGCTTGAAATAGAATGAGTTTGACTGCTTTATATCTAAGTTTGTCAAGAAAACCATAGGAAAAAGCACACTTAAAGCACTCCATCCAAACCCCTCCACATATTTCCACAAATATCAATAGAAGTTGATGTAGGAAGTATCATTGGCAAATGCTGCAATTGCTAAGTATATGAAAGGATCATGACAGTGAACAACTAACAAATAAAATATATAAGTAGAACATATCGATGAAAATTAGAAATTACAAGCACCAAAACATATTATCACTAATCTAAGATCCAGAGATCAATATCAAGAATTTAAACGGCTTCAACGTAAAACTTTAATAAAGATAAATTCAGTTATTAGATACTCTTCAAAGAAATTGAAATTGAAATTGTAATGCTTAAAGCTTCACAAAGTTATTCCTGCAACAGTCCGATATTACTACAAACTAAACTGATATGGAAAAGGATACATGATTTCCGAAGAAACTGGTTGAGAATTTGCTTTGTATTGGCCAGCACAGCTTCAACTTTTTCTGCCTGACCATTGGAATATAAATGAAATCTCTGTCACTTCTCTACCAGGTAATATTTCCATTCCAAATCATGAAATTATAATTTAGGAACAAAAGTACATTTTTCCTGCCCAAAATTGATTACAACACCTCAACATTAATTACAAACAAGGAAAAGCGCTCTTTCCAAAGACATTTACTTAACTAACCTCATTCATGTTAATGTATTCAAGTGGTAGATTTCCAACTGAGTTAACAGGACATGGCAAACCAAGAAGAGTTGACTGCCAGAAAAGTCAATCAGAATATCAGACATGTGATTAGGCTCAGAACAACAAGTATCAAAGACAAAAATTAAGCACAACCATAAGTGGTGCAATATCGGCTTGATTGACGTCCACCCTTTCAATGCCATTAAGGCCCCATTCTTCAGGTGTTGGTGTGTCATGTGCATGTTCATCAATAAAACGAAAACCGCAATCAGAATGATTTGTTTCAGAGATTGGCTTGGGATGGTTAACACCTGCTCCCCAAACAACAAGAGGGGTATCAGTGTTTGTAGGATGACCATCTCCATGGCTACCTGTCAGTAAAACGGTAATATTTCAGCATCGCTTTCTTTTTTTTTGGGATAGGAAATAGAAAGATATTTATATCAAAAAGCAGTCCACCAAGGGAGCCACTCTAATTGCTGTTTTTTTTCTTGAATGCAATTATGTAAGAAAATTCTCGGTTGGAAACAAGTAAGATAGAATTATTTTCACCTTTGTCATGCATCCCATGGTCAGCAGTGAAAACATATGCTGTGCGATTGTCCTTGAAATAACCTTCAAGAAGAGAATACATACGCTCGGCAATATGGTCAACAACCTTCACATTATTGAGATAGATAGATGAATAGGGTCGATGTGCATGTCCATTCGAATCACAACCAAGAAGATGTAGAAATATAACAAGATTATCCTGTTGCAGTAACTCCTTCAACTTTGGGTCTTCATTGGACCTATTAAGAAGGCTCTGAAACTGATCAAAAGACCACTCATCCAAAAATGACGCATCTGCAGTAACACTATCGAATTGATAAAGTATTGAACAAAAGAAAGAACACCAAAAAAAGCTAACACCTTAAATATAAAAATTTTGGACCCTATAAATCGATGATAGTAGGTTTTCACAAAAAAGCCAGTGTACCCCAAGATAAYGGCAGATAGTACTTGACCTAGGACAGGAGCCAAACAAATTGAAATATTTATAACATTTATTGTCATTGGACAATTATATCATTAAGATAATTGCAAAGGCACAATTAGGAAGGAAAGAAAACACTAAAGAGAAGTGTACTCCATAAAAAATATGGTCTATAAAAAGTTAGTGAATAAGATTTTTAACACAATTTGCAATCCCGAGTTAGTGTATGAAAAAAAAAAATAATAATGACAGAGAAAAGATAAGAAGCATATGGATATTAATCAATCAGTTCAATTATATTAAAAAAGAAAGAAATAATTAAATATATAGGGGAAGAAACTGTATCAACACATCCAGCTAAGATGTTTATAATAACTACAACACCACGGATGCACATTATGTTTACTATACAACAATAATTTATGCCAAGTGATTGTTACTGCACGAACCAGTTGCAAAATCTTCAAATTCATGAGGATAAGTATTCCAGGTGCTGTGTTGTAAGGCTCCACAAAATATTGGAACAATATCTGGGCTACCATAAGAGATTGTATGGCGGCTTTGATTAAAAACTGAATCAAATTCAACTGGATTAGCTTTCCATCCTGCATATGCAATAAAACAGCTTTTAGCAGATAGAATATAATGCTCAAAACTTACAAAATTAACAAGCATTATAATTGGCTAAAGAGAAGAAAACAAGAACCATTATATTGACCTTTTGTAACTGCACTAGGATCCTCATAAAAACCAGCAATTAAAGAAACATGTCCAGGCCTTGACTCAGTAGGAGGCCGAGCATGAGACACTCCCCAGCGACCATGGTTTAGAATCACACTTCTCAAAAATGGTGCTCTGAATATTCCTTCAGAATCCGGCTCAAAAAATTTATCAGCGCGTAAACCATCCGCTGTATTAACATTTGCCACCAAAATTCAAACAATATAACGGAATAAGAAACAAGAGTCATTAAAAGTCATAAAATACAAGCCTTTAACAAGGTCCCGCTTTAATATTTGCACAACTTATTGTTACAAAAATTTCTTAAATGAAAACCAAAACAAAAAGAACTTTTAGCAAAGCTGAAAGTAGTTTTCTTTATCAACCAAACATTACAACTGGAGCTAAAAAGCACTTAAGCAGTACTGAAAACACTCCCTACCGAACTCTAACAAATGCAATTCACTAATGTCAATCAACAATCAACCCACAAGACCAGCTGGAAGCAGAGAAGAATCAAAAGAAGCCCATTTTAACATTTCATTAACACAAATGAACAAACAGTTAGTGAACGAGAAATCGAAGGCGCACCAACGAGGAGAACAAGGCGTTTGGCGGGTCCGGCGAAGCGTGGTCTGACTGGATCCATGCCGTGAACAATGGGAGTCTTGAAATAGATATCGAAAATGCTTAGCATGTAGACTGCATGAAGGATGACACCCAGACCCACAAGCCACATCTCCCGCGTCTTCAGCCATTTTCTAGGACTGTTGCTGCTACTTGTGGAAGCTTCTGTTGTTCCTAAGATCCCATCAGCGGCGCCCATGCTCCTGTTCTCGCTCCGTCGTGGATTTGGCACTGGAGCTGAAATTTCTAGCTACGCTTTTTTCTTTTTAATTTGTTAACTTTTATCATAATTCTAAATTTAATTTTTAAGACAAATTACTCGATCGGAGCAGCAGATGTGTGCCAGTTTGACTGAACTTTATTGAACTACTATTATTCAAATATTAAAAAATTACTAACTTAATATTAAAAATAACTATTTTTTCAATAATCATTAAATTGTTATTAATTAATAATTATTAAGAAATAGAAAAAATTAAATTATAATAATATAATCCTAATTAAAATAACTAAATTTTATCCAATTGCAGAATTTTAAAATACCTATTACTAGAATAATATAAATATGTCAAAGCAAATCCAATAATAAAATTTAAATTTTTTAGGCTCATTTTAATATCATATATACCCTTTATTAAAAATAAATCTAAAACTAAATTGTTTTACAAAATGCAGACACCAAGATCAACTGCACTCTTTACGATTTGTGAAATCTAACACGTATATACATATTAAGATAATCCAAAAATAAATAATAAAACAATAACTAAATAAAAATACAAGATAAAAGAAAGTCTAACACGTAAACTTCAAAGATATGTTGAATCCATAACAAATGAACTTCCCGAAAGAACTTTTTTAAATATTTTTAATAATTCATTGAAATAACAAATAATAATAAACCTAATTACCGGGCAGAAATCTTATTTCTTGTAAAACAAGTTAAGTGAATAATAGAAAATAAAATAAATCAAATTCTAATAGTATTTGATATCCTAAAAAAACTTTGACTCAAATGGTGCTCCATCGAATAAATGTTCAATAATTAATTACTTACCCTCTTCCATTTTTAACTTACAAATTGAGGTTTTGATTTTATGACTAATTCGAAAAAAAGATCTATTAAAAATTTTCATATTATTCAATAGATGGGAACTTACAAAGATTGGGTTGACTATATGTAGACTGAATTTAGTGAAGGCAGGCCAGCAAGATATATCTTCATGTAAATTTTCTTTTATGATCAAGCTTTTCTTTTTTATCTAATCTCTATAGTTACTCCACAGAGAAATATCTCCAATAGGAAACAATATCTCCATAACAGGATGGTGGAGGTGGAGCATGGCAGCAATGCAAAGTGCAAGCTTGGCCCAGCATTTAACTCACAATGAGACAAACGAGGGCTAGAATCAAACACCTACGCGTCTACTTGTAGTTCTCCCTGTAACCCACCTTGTTCAAATATTTATGGGTCAAATTCGGCTCAATATTTTAGGGTGTTCTACAAGGGTTATATTTAGTAATTATCTTTTTTTAAAATAACAACGTTTGAAGGTGCAAGTCTCAAGATAAATTCCCAAAATTAAGGTGTCATACCTACCCTTACCTTTATCCGTCAACAGCTAGGCGTCAGTGTACTATTGTTGTATTTCCTCGGAGGTCCTTGGTTGTTGAAAGCAATCAAGCGATATTTAATGGTAACTCTTCTGCCTACAAAAGAAAAAAAGAGTTTCTCTCTACTTGTGAAGATGATCTATCAACAGATTCAAGCAAACATCATACGATTCTGGTACCTCAGATGGCATGGACAACCAATAATTCTCTACTTAAACTGAGTTACAGCATCGTTTTTTACTCGTCCCCACCATTTGTATATGACTTGTTTACAGATGATTAGTCGGTGCTTAATATAATAGAGGATTGCAGTGATATGATGTATTAATTATATCAACCTGTAGTGGGGGGTGGGGAGGCATAGTTTGTTTCTTAAGTTATGTCGAAGTTTCTAACACCAGTTTCCGAATATTCATGGTGTATTTATTGCTGATGTTTATTGGTGCAATGTATTTCAATTGTGTATACTGCCGTGAAAAAGGTTTGATATTGGCAATTGCTTGCTCAGGACTGTTAAGCATTTTGGTGGGGTGCATGCGGGGCGGTTGCTAGTTCATGATTCAGCGGATGTCAAACTAAAAAGTTCTTTCGGGGGCACAAAGTAAATATCCCCTATATATTTCCAAGGAGATAACATTTCAATAACAGTGCTAGCCAAAATTAACTATATTAATATATAATATCTTGGATTGACACTGGGAAGTACAGTAGGCACAGTAGAACAAGCCTCGGAGTAACATGAAATGCGCAACTGGTTGCTAGCTTGATATAGTGACAGAAAAGTAACTGGAAAGCTATTCGATCAGATATCAATTATTGCATATGGTTCAGCTAACATAAATTCTAGACTGATCTTTCTAACTTCAACTCTTCAAGGGCACTTCGGTTTGTTGTTACGGGTGGTCATATCCGTATAGCACTTGCCACACATCTCCCTGTTACCATAAGTTCCTGGTGGAACACATTTGCACCTGTCACAGCATGTAACGCAGGCTCTAACACATAAATTCTTCCTTGAATGTAACTTGCACCTTCCTCCACATAATGGCAGGCAATCTGTGCTCAGAAAGCATCAATAATATTGTCAACAAATGACCCTTTTAAAAATAATAATCACAATAGTATATTATACTAATCAAGGAAGATATGTATATGTTACCCTTCTTGCTCCTCACTGGAGGCACTGGGGGGCTCACTGGTGTAGTCTTGGGTGGGCTCACTGGTGGTGGAGCAGTCTTGGGTGGGCTCACTGGTGGTGGAGCAGTTTTGGGCGGGCTCACTGGTGGAGGAATTGCTTTGGGCGGGCTCACAGGTGGAGAAATAGGTGGAGGAATTGCTTTGGGCGGGCTCACAGGTGGAGAAATAGTTTTGGGTGGGCTCACAGGTGAAGGAATAGTTTTGGGCGGGCTCACTGGTGGAGGAATTGCTTTGGGCGGGCTCACAGGTGGAGAAATAGTTTTGGGTGGGCTCACTGGTGGTGGAGTATACTTGGGTGGGCTCGCCGGTGGAGGAATACTTTTGGGTGGACTCGGTGGTGGAGTGACTGTGGGAGGCTTCACTAGTGGTGGAGGAGTAGCCTTCACAGGAGCCTTAGGAGGAGCTGGTGCTGGAACTGGGACTGGTAAAATATCCTGTACCAAATTTCAAGATGTAAAAACTTTTACTTCTTTACTCAAATCTAAACCATCTATCTAGCAGCTAAAACACAAATTTCTCATAAAAAATTTGTTAGTATATGGTATAGCTAAGTGAGTGCCATTCTTGATCATGACATTCTTATAACAAAACCGCATATCTACATATTATACAAGAGAACTGACTACTAAGATGCGAACATTGTCTATATAAGTTACCTTTTCCGGCAAAAGTGTATCCTCAACGCTAGACGAAACCTACAAAGGCACCAAGATACTTGCATATTTAGTCATCAACTAAAACAGAAGGTAAGAGCACTGTAGCACAAGTAGTTGTTTTGACTCTTTGTACTACAGCCAGAGCTGAGACTGAGCCATACCCTTGTAGTGACTAGAAGGAAAGTGGCCACTAGAAGCAGCACTTCTCTGAAAGCCATTGTGAGAAAGGACAGAGAAAGGAGCCAAGAATCTTGAAGAGCTAGCCACTTGTTGATGCCTTACGCAGAAGAAACCTTTATTATATTTATAGTGGTCTGAAGAGGAGGAAGAGACTTTTATTTGCCAGCTGGCCGGGCCTTGGTTCAATAAATGTCTAATGCAAGCTTCACCAGATCACTGAGACCATCACTTATGGCTAGCAGTTCAACCTCACCATGTCTGCTAAATTAGTATATCTATTACTAGTACTTCTCACATGTCACAAAATATTTTATTAACCGGCACACGAGGCATGTTTTCCAATACAAGGAACAATGGGACAATAAATCCAAGTTTTGGTAAATTTTCACTTCTTTTTAGATAATATTGGTTGGGATAGATTGCTTTTCACTCACCTTTGTACAAGTGCAATCGACCGAGTAAAGAATTCTACATAACACAAAGTGGGGCATGTACCTGGTCCCATGGTT
>JANKKC010044590.1:1749-14790 GCA_026225755.1 Bursera bipinnata
CATTAAACAACCCAGATCCCACTTCAAGGGAAGAACAGCAGGTAGGATCTCCAAACGCCAAAGCATTGAACTGCTGATAACTCTCTTTACAGTTTTAACTTCAATCCATAGTGGTACAGAGATAGAAAGTAGCATTACAAAACACCAATGCGTAGACCCGGTTGACAGATCTTGTACAGTTTCAACTTCAATCCATGCTTTGCGGCAGAGAATAGTAAGCAGCATCTTTTGAACAACAAAGCATAGACCTGTTGATGCTACTTGTACTGTTTCAACTTCAATCCAAGCTTGGTATAAGTTCAACATCTGGCTGAAGCTGATTTCTCGTCAGTTTCGAGATTCGTACGAGGGTCATAGGGGCTATAACACTCGTTTGGAGGTTCACTCTTGCTCCTTCCATTAGCATGTTTGTTTCTTCTCTGCGCTTCTTTTGTATTACCATCCAATCCAGCCTCGGGTTTCTTGTCCGTAGATCTGCGAGAGTGTTTTGGAACTTCATACAGGGTTACAACACCGCTCCCACTTTGAAGCATGGCTTCTTCATGGTTTGCCTCCCGTGTTTGAACATTCTCAAGTAATTCAACCACCTGGCTCATGAGGGGCCTCCCTTTCGGGTTTTGACTAAGGCATTGATACGCCAAATTGGCCACCTTCATCGCAGTCCTAACTGTGTACTGCCCTTCCATTCTAGGGTCTAAAATCCTCAACAGCTTCTTATTATGGTTCAAAAGTGGGCGGGCCCATTCAACCAGATTGTGTTCCCGGCTGGGTCTGCTCTTGTCTACTGCCCTCCTTCCAAGGAGCATCTCAAGCAGCACTACCCCAAAACCATAAACATCACTCCGAGCCGTTAAATGTCCTGATAAGATCAACAAACATCACTTTTGGTTCATAAAAGATATTATTTCTAACCAAAACAGTGCTCTCTCAATCTTATCTTTCACAATCATAGATATCATATGTTAAAATAAATTCTCAGCAATATTTTCAAATCAACAACTTACACACTGTTATAAATGGAGCTAATATGTGATGGAAGCATCTAAAATAGAAACTGGGAATAAAATTCTAAATAATTTATAGTGGTTCACATTTGAAAATATTCCAAGGTAAAAAATCCACAGTTCCTTTGCTTTAACTGCTCAGAGTGTTTTCTCCCTGGTTATTCCAAGGTAAAAAATCCACAGTTCCTTTGCTTTAACTGCTCAGAGTGTTTTCTCCCTAACCAGGGAAACAAGATTTTTTTTCGCCCCTTCAATTTTCTTAAGGCAGGTGTTAAAAGGGTGCTAAGAGCGTTTATTCCCCAACCAGTTATCATCTAGACTTTCCATCTACATCTAATATAACATTTAGAAGGAATAGCATCCTCATGAATACGCAACCCAAAGAGGCCTTCTATTACTCCTCTCTGCAAAATCAGAAACACTTACATATGATCGCCATCCATTTGTCTGAAACAACCATAAACTTCTCTGAATAATGGGTTACTTTAAATTTAACCTATTCTCTTCCTTCCTTTCTTTCCCTTTTTTTTTAAAGAAAAAATCGTTGAATAATCAGATGTTATATCTTGTTAGAACCAAGAGATTTAATACCATAAATATGCATAACACCCGCAAACTAGTTAGGAAAATTAGGTTACAAGTGCCCCATAACTAGAAACAAAATAAGTTTGAATTCACCATAAATGGAAATATTCAATTTGAAAATTTCTTTTTCTTGTACATTTTATTCTCTGAAACAAAGCAGTAGATACTAAAAAGGTTTAATTTGCTTCTACTGGAACAAATAAACTAAATAAGCATCCTAATAGAAGAACAGAACAAAAGCTTCAAATCTTGTAACATCTATTCATGCCAACTATTGAAACTGGAAGATCCTCCTATTTCATTTATTCCCTATTTCTGTTTTCTGCTAGGCAGTAATAAATATTTCAAAAGTCCTATTTAAAAATAAATAATAATATAATCAACTGGCAATATGAGATGGAAACAGTCCATGCGATTGGACAGTAAATAACTCACCAGTCATCACATATTCAGGAGCAGCATAACCGTATGTGCCCATCACTCGTGTTGACACATGGGTCTGGTCCCCCATAGGCCCATCCTTCGCAAGCCCAAAGTCGGAAAGCTTTGCATTAAAATCCTGCAGGTCATAGTCAATTTTCAACGGCAGAAACTGACAGGGCTTTCTCAAAAGAAGAGTCATTACATGACAAGCTAGGTCAACTTCATAACTGAAGATCCTAATTTTTTTTTCCCAAAATTTTTTTCTGAAAAATTCAGCATATTCAGAATCTTTATTCCTGTCTTGAAGGGGCATTACAAATAAAATCCTCAACTGAAAATTTTATTCCTAGAAGAAAGTTCATTTTCAACCAGCCCATGTTGTGAGGTTGCCACTGGAAGCCTCACTCACCATAACAGACTGCAATGCGGTAGAAGTGCCTGAACTCAAAAAGGCCAAGTCATACAATCCAGGCAGGCCACATCAAGAATAGGACTTACTTTCCTTTTCTGGGAGTTTAAAGATAGTACTTTCAGGCCTTACTAAACTGGCTTTCTTTCTCTATTTCAATACTTGGTTCTTTCAGCTTATATCATTTTCAGTTTAGCTTTTCAACTCAGAACTCTTAGTTAAGCTGATAGCAATAACAATTTCTTGTTAGAAATTCAAGAAAAATGAGAGGAAACAACCACCCAATTGCTGCTTTATTTTTCAAATTCACGAATGGCCCTTCCTCTATGATGCATGATTGGTTATAAAGCAATGTATAAACAATAATGAAATGACAACTAACCGCATCCAGCAAGATGTTTGATGTCTTGAAATCACGGTAAATGATAGATCTCTCTGCACCATGAAGAAAAGCGAGTCCTTTTGCCACGTCTAAAGCAATCTTCATTCTTTTTGACCACGTCAAAGTGCAACCAACTCCTACCAGCCAAAGCGAAATAATATTACTAAGGAACGACAGTCTTTGCTTCTACACATAAAATTAGCAGCAAGCATGGCTTTTTTCAACGTAAATGCATTTCTTCACACTTATGCAGGAAAGAGATATGTATATTTTAACATTTTAATCAGCCCTTGAATGAACCGATCACACACTCAACGTCTCAGGGCAGTTACAAGCACATTTAACAACATAAATGTGGCATTAATAACTGAAAATTTTGAAGGTTTAGTGGTGCAATTGAGTGATTTAATGGTCGAAATTATCGTACTTGTGATTGTAGAGTCAATATCTAATACAAACTAAACATAAATTTTTAATTAGTTTTAACTTTTAAATCTGTCACATACTTACCAGTAGTTTTTTCATGACATGATCCATATTGCTTTTACATTTCTACTCTCTACCATAAATCATTACCCTGCCCAAATAAGAAATAAAGGAAACAATCATTTTACTAATGCGTCTGGGCTTCTGACTTTTTCCCTGAGAAAAAATTCCTCAAGATTTATTGGAATTTAGTTCAACCAATAGTGCCCAACATAACAAATAAAAATGACAACTACAGAAAGACTCTTGACAAAAACCAATCCTTAAAATCTTTTTTCCTTCTCCGTTAGAATGCAATTTCAGTAAAACCATTAAAGCATTCAGATCGTTAAAAACTGGATGTGGTATCAGCAATTACATAACACTTCTAACCCTCAAAAAAAGAATGCAATGCAAATCATTAAAGGTTCTTTCCTTAGCCTCATAAAAGACCTAATTCATTCAATCAAGTCTCACAGAATCAAAATAAAATCAGCCACTTACTGCGAAGAAGATGTTTTTCCAGGCTCCCACTTGCCATGTATTCATAAACCAATACCCTGTGCTCATCCTCACAGCAGTAACCAATAAGCTTCACAAGATTCGGGTGACTAAGCTGTCCCAAGTAATTGACTTCTGCCTGTAAAACAAACAATTCTATGGTAATAAGCTATTAAATTTCTTCCTTAAGTTAAAAGCCCAAGCAAATAAAAACGCTGTAAAGACAATTATAATTAAACTTGCCAAACACCATTGACTCAATATAATTTTCAAATTATTCCCTCTTAAGTAATTATGGATGTTATTCAGAGAAAAGTTGATGTAGGATTTAGGAATAACATTGACTAAAATTAGGGAATTCTATTTGATTTTAGGGATTTTGACTTCATGATTTGGGAGGACTCCTAATCGGAGTTAATTTCCTAAATTAGTAGTTTTCTATTTTCATTTACGAGTCAATTTCTATTTGAGCTAGAATCTGATTTCTATTTCCTAGTCGAATTATGTATTTAGGCACTATAAATAAGTGTCATTAGTTGTTTTATTTTTCAGACTTGTTTTTATCTCTTTGATAAATTATTGTTTCTCCCACAAATTTCACTCTATTTTCTCTCCCCTTTCTTCTATTTCCACAAACACCCCCCTCCCCTACTTCTATCTAATTTTCCCCCCACTTCTTGATTATTGATTGAGCAACCATGTTCCTCATCACAAGTTCTTGAGCAAACAAAGAGAAAAACAATCCCCAGAACCAGTTAGATCCATATGACTCCATCTCTGTTAAGCAGGTCAATCAAACATTCTTCATTTATTTCTCAAAACTGGAAAATATAAGAAAATATAATAGTCATCTTTTATTGTTTCATTTGAAAAATAAATTCTTACTTTTCCAAGATTCTTATTCAATTAACCTAGATCTTGTAATTCGGTCGTAGGTCACTTTTCACATTATTTCCATGTGGGTATGAATACAAATACATGAATACATAAACACGTGTTATTCCATGAATATCCATGCATATGCATAGGCATACATGTTGTACAAGCACAAAAAAGACTTAAGTGCTTTCTGCCTCATTTGAAGCCACTTAAGTTGTTAGTAGTTAGAATGCAAAATAAACAGTACAATGTCCTTTTAATCACCTAAAATATAATAAGAATGGTCAACTTATTGCTAGTGAGATTGACACCATATTCTTTCATAACCCAAAAATCCCTTGTGAATGCACCGAGTTTGAAATTGGGACTACTACTAGATCCTACCAACTTGGTAGTTAGGAAACACATGGAAAATGATATACCAAGTTGGTGACCTCAAGGGGATCTGAAACTCATAACTTCTTTGGTTAGACCAGGAACACACCATTCAACCCACCTATTCGGTTGAGATGGCTCCCTTCTACTTCTATGGACTAAAAATAACAGTAGAAAATCAAGTAAGTGGTCTCTGTTTAGGTTGAAAACTTTTAGCCTAAACTTAATTTGGCTATACATTGTTATTTACTTTAAAATTTGTGGATCTTTAGAGAGTACTTGCATACTCTTTTGTCAGCATATATGATTTTAGTGACCTTTCTTATTCATCATTAGCCTCCTGTCTCTACTTTGCTTTAGTTTTATTAGTAGAATTCATTCTCCTAATCAGGAAATATATACAACAATTTTATATCTATCACTAGCAAAGCTTGATTGGAGAAGTGAAGAAAACATAATAATAATAACAATAAGTAAGATAAGTACCAGCCATTCCCTGTCACCTTGGAAACCTTCACGATTAAGCTCTTTGATGGCAACATGTGTGGTCTTGTAACCTGGTCTCACATTCTCGTCTATAACTCCTTTATGGACAATTCCAAAACCACCCTCGCCAAGGATATAATCTGGCCGGAAGCCCTTTGTGGCCAATCTCATCTCCTCATATGTAAAGACATCAACATTACTGTATGAGGGATTTTGGCGAAGATCATTAACATCCTTAGGAGTCAACGGAATGCTGCTTGAACTTTTCATCCGAAATGATTCTTGCCTATCTGGTTCGGTTTGAGGAGTAGCGGAGCCATTTCCTAGTTCACAAGAAACGAAATTAAACTAAGTGGATAATACAGATATCATTTATGACAAAGCTGCTTATCTCTCTCTCACGAGGACACACAACTGCATGAACATGGAATGCATTCAACATAACTGAAAGTGGCCAATAATTTCCAAAAGGTTTTTCTTATTCATTATATTTAACGATGATCAACAACATTTGTTCCCCTAACTTACCCATTGAAACATAATTTCAATTATAGTTTTGTAGTTGCCAACTAGATTTACAACTCTATTATCAGTCAATTCAGGCAAAGAATTTCAAAAAGTTTGGCTGCGATAAACGCTCAGACTGGAGTAAAATTTATCAAATTAGCACATTAAAAATAAAAATAAATAAATAAATAAAATCATGAGACTAACAAAAATCTTAAAATTTAATCTAATCTTCCTTAGTAAATATTCTCAATGATCAAAAACACATATTTTCTCACTAATTTAAAGGGTAAAAAATGAATAAAAAAGCACACATCATTCCCTTCTAATCACTTTGCTATCATTGTGCCTCTCTTCTATGGAATGAGATGCAATGAACAATACAACAACAACAATAACACAAAAAACCTTCTCTTAAGAAACAAAAATAACCGAAAAGATAATTTTAAAAAAAAAAAATCAACCAGAAAGATTAAGCATTGACAAACAAATAAAGACCTTGTTTGCTGTTCCTAACAGGTTGTCGTTTTTGTTGCAGATGTCGTTGCTGCTGTTGTTCAGTACCGAAACAAATCCCCATGAATCTGAGTAAATATACTTTCTTCGATTTGCATTTCATACTGTCATCATCATATCAACCTCCACCCACCATTTTCATCCAAAACAAAGTCTCCCCAGACCAGTTCATCATCTTCTTCCAAAAAAAAGTAAAAAATAAACCACTTAATAACTCCACAAATTGGGTCCTGATCCGATCTGGGTCTGCCCGAATCTCAAATGCGTCACCGGGAATTGTACAAATTTCGCCTTTCAAGATCAAAATTCCCGAGTCCGGGCAACAAAAACACAGAGACGACCCAAGAGAAAAATGAATAAAATTTTAATTTAAGAATAAAAATTACCGTAAGAGAGAGAAAGCTTGAGTCATAGAGAGAGAAAGTGTAATTGATTGGTCTGGAGAAATAGCCGCCAAAAAGGCCAAATCAAGCATTACCCAATCATGGAATACGACCGCGTCATTTACTTAAATACCCTTTTTCATTCTCTTAATTACTACTTTATCATTTTATTTCGGACATTTATATGTTCTGCGTTTTTAATCAGGAATTACGTAATATCAAATAAAATTTTTACATTTTAGCTTAATATTAAATAGGAAATAAGTTTATCAATTTTATCAATTAGATTTTTAAAATTTATATTTTTAATCAATTATTAATTTTTATCCAAAAGATATATATTTTTCTCTATTAAAATTTATTTTCTTAATTTTAATAAAAAAATAAATAAATTATATTTCTATAATAAATAAATTTTAACTTTTGTGAGTTTTATTTTTTAAAATTTTTTAAAATTAAAAAAAATTCAGTAGAGGTAAATATATATTTTTAAGGGTTAAAATTAACAGTTAATTAGAAAAACAAACCTTAGGGGTCTAGTTGATGAAAATAATAAACTTATTTTTTGCTTGAGACTATACTAAAATATAAAGGTACTATTTGATATTATCCCAACTAGAAACGTTTAAATCAAAGAATTTCACAAAAGAACCTAAGGGCTTTTTGAAATTAGACAGCCTTTCAAAAATTTAAATATTATGACACTGGTTCAGATCAGCGTTCGATGATGTGAGACATGATCGATAATATGCATCCAATAATATTCAATACATTCCACAATATGTGTCAAATAATATCAGACAAATTCAATAATATTTACCGAATATCAAAAAAATATTTACTAAACGAATTTAAATATTTATGATCAATTTGTCTAATTTTTTTAAAAGAATAATATTATATGCCTAAAATAATATGATATCGAGTGAGTGATAAGTTGAATATATTAAAGTTAAAATAATAAATATTAGTTTATTCACTTTACCAATCACTTAATATCACGTTATTTTATATACAGAACAAGACATTATATATATAGTATTATTTTTTTCAAAAATAAATTAAATTTTAATATATTTAGCAATTAAATTTTTTAAATTTTAATAAAATTTTTAATTTGAGTTAAAATTATAAAATCTAATAACTTTATATATCTTTAAATTATTTTGTGTTATAACTATTAGGAATGTGTACGGTTAATTGGTTTTGGCATACAATACAAAGTAGTGCAATAAATTTATTGTGTTCCTATAACAAACTAAAAAGAAAATTAAAAAAAAATTACTCCTTTTAATTGTTAAATAGATAAATGTGCGACATTACATTAAAAATAGTCTATTTATTCTATAATCTTTTAAAACCAAATCATGTCAAGGAATCCAACCTACTAAAGTAAATACTAATATATATGACAAATAAGTAAGAAGGTAATCTTTATAAATGTATGAAATATTATATTAGGTTCTATATAATAATTTAATGTTACTTTTTTAATTACATACATGTATGCAAACTTTAGAAGAGTTCAAATATTGCCAAACCTAAGAATTTTATTATTCTCACTTGTTTCATCGTAAAAAGAAAAAACACTCTAATTGTCAAAAATTTAAATTAAATTCTCATTCAAAAACTAAAAACAAAAAGAAAATGTCTAAATTAGTTAAATCTAGTTAATATTAATATCAACTAAGATCTAGTTCTGGCAACGGTGCAAAAAACTTGTTGGATAAAAAATCCAGTTAATATTAATATCAACTAAGATCTAATTCTCAACAATGGTACCAAAAACTTGTTGGTTAAAAAATCCAATTAATATTAATATCAACTAAGATCTAGTTCCCAGCAATGGTACCAGAAACTTGTTGGTTAAAAAATCACAAGTATACGAAATGCCAAGTAGTATGATAGTAAAGTCAAGTTATCATTCCCACGAGGACTAAATAAGTTGATTACTAATTTCACCTAGGTTTTTATACTACTTAGACTTTTGCAATTGAATCGGAATTTTATCAACTATTCTATAAACTAAAAGAGCAATAAACAAAATCAAACTAACACTCAACACAGATGTGATGAAATCAGAATAAATAAGAACTAAGATTATGATTTCGTCGTCACCCATATAAATTGATCTCTTGACTATTATTTGATTGGATTCTAGGTTTTTTCATCTGAAAACAATGAAAGTAAGTTTAGGATCATGCAATTGGGTTCAAAGGAAGTGTAAATGGTGAAAGAAAACTTACAAAAAGTCCAAGTTTGAAATGGGTATTTTTCTTCCAAAAATTCCTTCCAAACTTTGTGATTTCTCCACCAAATCTTGCAAGCTTGATCTATGTTATTCTTCTAATGGCTAAGAACTCCTCTTCACCTTGAATTGACTTTCAATTTGCTATAATTGTTATGAAATTTTGAAAACAAAATTTCATGGAGGGAGAGAAAGAGAGCACACGTTCATGGCATTAGTGGAATGAGAGAATTGCATATTTTTATGCTATTCTAACATTAAATACAAAAAACACACATGGCACATTTTAATTGAAATGGTGGTTAATGTTTATCCTGGCAACTATCCAATAAGCTTTCTAACTTTACACCAATTTCAATTAAGTCCATTCCACCAAATTGAATGGGTTTTTGGGCTTTATAATTTCATTAAATCCAATTTATTATAAATATATAATTAGACCTAGCAAAATTACACACTTTAGCCCATGTAGTTTGATTTCCAAAATCAATACTATTTGACCTTACCGAGCCCATTTGAAAATCAATTCCAATAATTAATCTAATTAATATTTTAACATATCAAATATATTTAAAATGCCATGTATAAATTTATAGAAAAATCCAATTTTCTCTACAAAGTTTATTTCCTTGATTAATTCTAAATTAATCACTTTCTCTCTTTTAATGCCATAAATCAATCCTAGATTGATTCTATTTCATTCCCTCGTATTAATTCATCATCAGTGAGTCTTCGAAGATCGACCCATTAGGTTTCTGGATATGTTGGCAATAAATCGGATTTCCTAGATCATCTGTATACACGAATGAAGCGTATCGTATTTATACCGATTTATAAGACATGGTTGGCTCCTAGCAAAGCACTGTGTCTACCCAATTCTCTTAAAATATCATTTGTTAGACGTTGTTCTATGTAATTAAATCCTATGTCAAATGTCACGTACGAGGCCTAGGGATGGATATATGTCTACCCCGTACGACGTATATTTCGGATCTCGAAACTAACAATTCTCTTTACCGAGGAGATCATGACCAAGTCATATCATTCCGATGGTTGCAACCCTTAGAGACACTATTGTCGTATCCTATGTAACATCATCTCCTTTTACCTAGAGTGACATGTCCCATCTTGACATTTCACCCACTCTTAAATAGTTCTTGGTATACCCGAACACAAGTATATGTGAAACCCGTTAGGATACCAGACATCAAGTGGCAAAGCATACAGATTGCCATATGAGATGACCATGTAAGTCTTAGGTGAGAGGATTACTTACATCTACCCTGAGTGGACCTCCCAGAGACACTTTAGGTAAACTACCATTAGGATTCCGTGTGGGTCGTGTCCAGTGAATATGTTTCTATTCTAAACGGCTAACAATATTCCCCTATCACACTTGTTTAAATATCCAATATCTAAATGAATGAGAATCATATGATTACGCTTCCATAACTCGTACAACTACAATACTAATCTATATCGTATTACTGATGTCCTGTCTCGATAATATTTCGACCAAGGACAGTTTAATGACTAAACCTTATATGGATTAATACTGTCTCATATCTATATTAATTCGATATTAATTATAAGGACTTTTATCATACATATAAACAATTAGTAATCAAATTACAATGATGATAAAAGAGTAATTTTCTTTTATTACATAAATAATCAATTATACAAGTGATGCTCTAGGGCACAAAATTCCAACAATCTCCCACTTGGCCTAGAGCCAAACACCAATGTATCTAATACCAGATTTAAATACATGCCGTTCAAACTTTTGCTGAGAAATGGTCTTCGTAAGCGGATCAGCAATGTTGTCATCCGATAACACTTTTTCAATTCTGACATCACCACGATATATGATCTCACGTATCAAGTGATATAGTCGGAGCACGTGTTTGGATCGTTGATGAGACCTAGGTTCCTTAGCTTGAGCGATAGCCCCATTATTATCACAATATAAAGGAATGGGCTTAGCAGCTAACGGAACTACACCTAATCTAATTAGAAATTTGCTGATCCAAACAGTCTCTTTAGCAGCTTCAGCAGCAGCTATATAGATTCCGCTTCTGTTGTTGAATCGGCTACAATCTCTTGCTTGGATAACTTCTAGCTTACTGCACCATTATTTAAACAAAATACGTAACCAGACTGAGACCGATGGTCATCCTTATCAGATTGGAAACTTGCATCAGTGAAACCATTGACCTCAAGTTCTCCATCTCCATATACCAAGAAAGCATCCTTAGTTTGTCTAAGATACTTTAAGATATTGTTGACAACAATCCAGTATTTTTCACCTGGATAGGCTTGATAACGACTGCACATGCTCAAAGCATATGAGAAATCAAACCGCGTACATATCATAGCATACATAATCGAACGGACCGCAGAAGTATACAGTATTCGAGCCATCTGTTCTCTCTCATCTTTGGATTTGGGAGACATATCCTTAGATAGAGAAATGCCATGGGACATTGGAACGAATTCTCTCTTTGACTCTTCCATCCTGAATCTTTTCAGCACTTTGTCAATATACGTGCTTTGGGAAAGCCCTAAAAGCTTTTTAGATCTATCTCGGTAGATCTTTATTCCCAGAATATAGGTGGCTTCACCCATATCTTTCATGGAGAATCTCAAAGATAGCCAAGTTTTTACAGATTGCAACATAAGAATATCATTCCCTATAAGCAAAATGTCATCAACATAGAGAATAATGAAAGCCAGTGCTCTCCCATTTACCTTCTTATATACACAAGAATCATCTTCGTTTTAAACAAAATCAAATTCTTTTATGATTTCATTAAAATGTTAGTTCCAAGACCGAGATGCTTGCTTCAATCCATAAATAGATCGATTGAGCTTACAAACTTTGTTTGCATGCTCCGGGATTACAAAACCGTCAGGCTGTTGCATATATACATCCTTCAATAGGTTTCCGTTAAGGAAGGCGATTTTGACATCTATCTGCCAAATTTCATAATCATAATAGGCAATAATGGCAAGCATTATTCGAATAGATTTAATCATGGCAACAGGTGAAAAGGTTTCGTCATAATTAACACCATATTTTTGACTATATCCTTTCGCTACAAGTCTAGCTTTGTATGTTTGTATGTTGCCATCCATGTTTATCTTCTTCTTGAAGATCCACCTATATCTAATAGGTTTTACACCTTCTGGTACATCAACCAATGTCCAAACTTGGTTGGTATACATGGAATCCATTTCAGATTTCATGGCCTCAAACCATTTAACGGAATTGCCATCTAATATCGCTTCCTCATAAGTAGTCGGCTCATCATCCTCAACAAGATTAATATCCATATGAGGTGAAATCAGGAAACCATACCTCTCAGGTTCTTTCCTTATTCTTTTCGACCTACGTGGTTCTTGTGTAGTAGGTTGTGGGACAGTCACATCCTTATGTGACTCATCTGCTTCCGAGAGGGAACTAGTGCCTGGAACAGTTTGGCTCCGATTTTCATCGAGTCCAACTTTCCTCCCACTAGACATCGCATTTATGAATTCTCGCTCAAGGAATACTGCATGTAGAGCAACAAAAACTTTGTTCTCCTTTGGGTTATAAAAGTATTACCTTTTTGTTTCTTTCGGGTAACCTACATATAGGCACTTTTCTGATTTGGGTTATAGTTTGGTACTATCCAAACATTTTACATACGCTTCACAACCCTAAATCTTCAGGAATGAGAAACCCGGTTTCTTTCCTGTCTATATCTCATACAGAGTCTGTCCGACAGATTTAGATTGAACCCTATTCAAAATGAATATAGCATTGCTGCTACATCTTAGAAAGTGTTACCCAAGTGTAGGTAGTCTTAATTATAGTCCTCGGTGAGTCCAAGTAT
>JANKKC010044591.1:0-18390 GCA_026225755.1 Bursera bipinnata
GGTGAGGTTGTCGCTGTTGGTGAGGGAAGGTCAATCGGGAAGACCAAAGTGGACATTTCAGTGAAGGTGATTTTGTGATCGGATATATACACACACACACACAAATAGTTTTGTTGCCTCAATTTTCTTGGCATATTTCACTTACTCACTTAGTGCTTTGTTTGTATAGACTGGAACCCAGGTTGTCTATTCCAAGTATGCAGGGACTGAGGTGGAGTTCGATGGTTCAAACCATCTTATACTGAAGGAGGATGACATTGTTGGCATTCTTGAAACAGATGATATCAAGGATCTCAAGCCTTTGAATGATAGAGTATTCATTAAGGTTTTTATTCTCTCAAAATCTGTTACTCTATTGCTTAGCGTACTTAGTTACACAGGTTTCTGTATGTTGGCTTGTTTGTTTATTTAATATCTGGGTGCAGGTTGCGGAAGCTGAGCAGAAAACTGCTGGAGGTTTGCTGCTGACAGAGGCAAGCAAGGAGAAACCTTCAATTGGGGAGGTAAGAGTGTAGCATCTTTTTGCCTTTCCTATAGTCATTAAGGATGTTGTAGATCAATATAACTTATCTCACTTTAATGGAACAGGTGGTAGCTGTTGGAGCTGGTCCTCTGGATGAGGAAGGTAACAGGAAAGGACTGTCAATTGAACCAGGGAACACGGTTTTGTACTCCAAGTATGCAGGGAACGACTTTAAGGGCAATGATGGTACCAACTACATTGCTCTAAGAGCATCCGATGTGATGGCTGTGCTCTCTTAGTTGTCTGTTTAGGCGTTATTGATATGTATTACGCATTTTGCTGGCTGGCTGAGTTGCTTCAAGGCATATGGATTTTGAGAATGTAACCTTTACTTTGAATATAATGGATTGCAGCTTTGTCATTCATGAGCTAATTTCTTAATTTTTAATGGAATACCCAAAGTGCATCTTAAATAGATGTAGCGTTGGTAGTTGACATTGGAGTAAAATTATTTGGGAGAGCAAACTTATATGCTAAGTATAGAAAAGTACGAGGGTATGGTTACGTCCAATGATTAGGAGCCAAAAGTTTTGCTAAAAAGTTCCAAGTGAGTAGTTCTTCAAAAGTTCAGTCACAACTTTCAGCTCTATTTGTGTTCCGGGCGTGTTGTTCTCATTGTAACGAGGGAAAAACCGTGTCTTTTTCAAAACTTTGGTGAACTTATGGGAGAGCTTAATCAGATTTTGGCGGTGCTTTTACTCAACATAAAAGCGTCTTTGGTTGCTTTTTATAATTTAAAAAAGAAAACATAGTTGTCAGGGCGGAGGATATTGTTAGATGATGCGTTGTCTATTTACATAAAAAACTTTTAAAGTCGTCTTATCGCATCAGCATTGAGCTTTAATTAATTAACTTTCTGCAAAGGGTATTTTGAAGTTTCTCCTTCGACGATGGTGCGTACGGCGGTAAACTTGCAAAGGGTATAAAACAAAAATGATTCTAATCATATGGTGTTGTCACTACATATTCCTGTTCATGTTGCTCTACGTCACGGTTGCGCATTTACAGCATAACTTAAAGAGTATGAAAGTGCATGTCAGATGAGATTTGAATTGAAGGTAAGCTGTAATTATACACTGATATCTGCCTCTGTGCTCCAACTTCCGGCTGTACTGTACCTCACCTAAATACTACCATCAATTCACGGTCAGAAGTCACGCAGCAGCAGCAGATAGCCAGCAGTATCTCTCTGTCAAGTGTCAACAGCAGTGTTCGGCAGTAACTGCATCTGCATCTGCACCTCACTGTGGGACTCCATTTCTAGTGCTGAGGTTTGCAAACCAGAATAATTATGGTCCTTCATCGGCAGAACACACCAACAGCTCATATTGTCAATGATAGAACTTTTACCGATTAAATGAGGCAGCCGAGTTATCGTCATAGTGTCCTCTCCATGCGTTCCCGCTGTCAGTTCCACTACAAGCTTGATTGGGTACTGGGACATTTCCCAGATCTCCATCCAAGCTTATCTGCTGTACTTCAGCTGCTGAAAGTATCTTTATGCTCTGAACACAGCTTACAAACTCACTGCAACCAAATTACAAATGAGCAGTTGAGAACAAACTAATCAGACAAAAATACTCCCAAGATAATAACAACGTCTTGGAATTCTTGACTTACTCCCATGGGTCATCACCAACAAGCAAGATGTCATTTTCATGATCTACATAAACTAGCTTCCAGTCGGAACTTTGAGGATCTTCCAGCTGTCCTTCAATTCCAAACATGCGGGCTAGATCATGCCTGAGCTCGTCATAACATTTGTAACGGGTGACATCTATAGATCTTCCTACAGAACCTCGCTTTTGAACCTTCAAAAGTTAAAAGTTGGCATAAACATTTACGATATCAAGGAAAAGAAAAATATAACTCCAGGATGATCCCCTATTTATGCCGACTTTGTTCAAAGAGAAATACATTATCACGATAGTCTGGTAGATGTTAAAAATATTGCAAGATGTCCAGAAATTACTTGGAGCAAAATTACCAACTTGAAAAACAAGAATCAGCAGTTAAATCCGATTAGTATCCCAGAAATACTTTTTTTGTGCTTTTTCCCTATGAGTTCAGCAGAGAAGGAAGAAAAATTGACCATTAAAACCATTGATTGAGATAGGAATTTTGGTATCAGTAGTCTACCAAATATGTTTCTAGCATATAATTCAAGGCAAACTTGGCATAATATCTTGCACCTGCATACAGCTGTCATCTCAAGAGATGACCATGTATCAGAGAATGATGCCAAATATCTGGAGGGTGGGTTTTGCGGATTTTTATCAAAATGCAACTACTTTCATTTCAAGTAAGAAGTACGTCTGCAGAAAAGGGGATAAATTAGGTAACTCACCTTCGTATATGTCCGCATACGCTGAGTCTGGTTGGCCCACAATCCACCGCTCAAAACCCCAGCATCATTGATGGCAACATCGTTTGAACAACCAGGCTTGAAAGCTATGTTTGGCACCCCAAATGACTGAGAGCTTATTGCAGCAGTGGACAACTCTGTCTCAATATCTCTTTGGGTACTACCATAGTTATTGAGTAAGTTCTGGAGATCCTTTTGAGAATCATATCCCCTCGACAATAATGTATCAGGTGCCATTCCATCAA
Source organism: Bursera bipinnata (assembly GCA_026225755.1). Taxonomy (NCBI): domain Eukaryota; kingdom Viridiplantae; phylum Streptophyta; class Magnoliopsida; order Sapindales; family Burseraceae; genus Bursera; species Bursera bipinnata. The sequence continues at coordinate 3,134 of JANKKC010044591.1, forward strand.
GATTAGCTGCAAAAGGAAGGTTGTTCCGAGGGTGTGATTGGGCATCACCATCCAAACAGTAGGTGGGTAGAGAGAAACTCTGCTGGATGTTGCCAGGATCTAGGCAATATGATGTTCCAGAAGAGGAAGCCTCTAATTGATCAGTCACAGTACTTTTGTACTTTAGGTGTTCAGGTCCTTTTGAGATGGGCAACTCATGTTTGATCCTGACATCAGACTTGCTTTGAAGCTCTTGAACCAAATTACTCGTAGGCTCAACCACTGAATCTCCCATCAGGATTGCTGGCCCTTGCTGGCTTCTGTTCAGGAAGTTTGATGGAGAAACCTGACAATTATTGGTAGAAGGTGAGGTTGAACATGATGGAGCATCTCCATCTGTAAGCCCAGATTGTCCTCTAATTCCTGTAAGCGGTTTATGCTGGCCTAGAGGCTGGTTGATAGGTAACTGTTGAGGTTGCACAAGCACTGATGTCGAGAAGCTGTTACCACAAAGCTGCTGTGGCTGCTGCTGCTGATTCTGAGACAGAGGCAGCTGTGATAATTGCTGGTTTTGTTGATGGGCCAACTGTTGCTGTAGAAGCTGAGGTTGCAAAAGTGAGCCTGTTGGAGAGAGTAATTGCTGCTGTTGCTGTTGCTGCAATTTCTGCTGTACCTGGAATTGAAGCTGTTGCTCAGACATGCCCTGCTGTGGTAATTGTTGAACTTGCGATTGTTGCTGTGCCCTCTGTGCAAGACTTTGTTGCAAGAACTGAAGGGATGATTGCTGCTGCAATTGTGTCTGTTGCTGGTGCCTCTGTAAGTGACTAGGTTGTTCCATTTGTTGCTGAAACTGCACGTCCTGTGGTAAGGATGTCAACGGGTATGAATTCTTATTAGAGGAGAGGATACTTTGGGGGCACTGGGTATTGCTTGTCAGTAATTGTTGCTGCTGAAGCTGAGAATAAACAACAGGTTGCTGCCCATTTTGAGTTGGGTTAGGGGAAACTACACCATTATTTACAGGAGCTGGAAGGAACATTTGTTGCTGTGCTTGTGGTTGTTGTTGTTGTTGCTGCTGCTGTTGTTGCTGTCTCTGTGGTAGCAGTGGTTGTGATTGTGATTGTGACTGCGACTGTGGGGGAGGTGATGGTTGTGGTGGCGGAGGTTGGTGGTGCTGTTGCTGTTGTTGCTGCTGCTGTGGCTGTTGCTGCTGCTGCTGCTGTTGTGGCTGCGGCTGATGAAGAAGCTGCTGATTTGGCTGTTGCCGCTGCTGTTGCAGTTGAGGGTGCTGCTGCTGCTGTTGGTTTATAGGATTCTGCAATAATTGCTGCAGCTGATGCTGCTGTTGCTGGGGCCATACAATAGGTGGCTGGGGCAACTGGTTGACTTGGTTTTGTAGATTTGCTTTGTTAAACTGGAGATTTGGCGCAGAGAGTGCAGAAGCTTGAAAATTTAACAACTTGGATGGATCATCAGTGCCAAGATTATTATGCAGGGGATTGGAAGAAACCATGGAAGGGAAGAAACTTGATTGAGCAGCTGGAAACTGATTGTTCTGTTGCATGCTCATCCACTGAACTAAACTCAAACCAGGGAAGATTGAGCTTTGGGCATCCTTCATACCAAAGTCATCTCCAAGCCAGGGCATAGCTCTCTTGAAAGCATTCTCAATGTCAGACTCATCATCTGCAATTGCAATCCTAGAGGTCAGTGATAAGGAAAAATATTGCAAGTGATATACTGCAGGGATTTTTTTCCTCCGTGCTAACTATTGCACGATCCAAAAATTGAGCAGCTTATATATTAATACACACCTACTTGGAGGTATAAATAAATTGGTTTTCTTCTACCTTTTTTGGATACCCAAAATGGTGTTCTAACGCTCTTGATACTTAAACCCTACAGGTGCTGAATATCAGAAAGGCAAGGATTTCATCTTTTTGTCTTCCAACTTATTAGAATTCAACAAGTGGAGCATTAAACAAAAGATGTCTTTCTCACCTCACTATTCAAAGTGCGAATTACATGAAATTTAATGAAAACAATAGTAAAAGTGAGCTTGTAATGTTTTATTCTGAAACAGAAACAAGATAGCTGTCTTCACTTAATGCCATTAACTGCAATTTTATGCTAATCTTTTTATTTTAATAGAGATTCAGCGAAGGATAAGAATTTCCAATCGAAGAGCCAAAATGGAAGGCCCAAGCTGTAAAATTTTTTATTAGAGAAAATTATGGTGCGTGATGGAGTGTGGAGAGGCAAGGTGGTAAACTAAGATTTGGATGACTAAAATACATTTCCTTTTCTAAAAATTATGAGGTGGCTAGAAAGTATCAGGGCTCCCTGGTCTAAAAGTAGCTGACCACTGCAAAAATGGCTCTGGGAAGACTAAAATTGGTGCAAGTTGACGTGGTTAAAACAAAGATTTGAACTCCAAGCAACTCAGAAAAAATAATATGACTGTGGATAGTGAAGAATGAAGGAAAAGGGAATATATCAAACTACAAGTAGTTCAGGATTGAGGCTTGGTTAAGTTTAATTTAATACTGAGAAAATAATCCAAACTCGTTTGCAACTACAAATGATATCCTATAGTGAGAGAAGCAGTAGAATAAAGAGAAGTTCCATCATATTAGACTCACTTTAAGAATTTTGCGAACCTGGATAACAGGGTATCCATTACAGTCCTACATGCATACTCTTTGCAAATATTATATAACTTAAATAAATGGTGATCATTAATTACCTGGCATCCCTGGTTGTTTCGGAAACTTGGGTCTGAAAAAAGGGGGAGGGCAAATGTAGAAAGGAGTTACAACAGGCTCAGTTTCCCATATTGAAACTCGGCTTGGACGTTCACCTGCTGTTGATTCATCCCATCCAACCTGTAAAAGAAATAATTTTGGTGAGATCTCATAACAGATATATGGAATCCAAGATATTTTATGCTTGTAATGGTTCTAGAGAGATCTCAACACAGATATAAGGAATCAGAAAATAAACTAACGTAGGTTTAAAAATTCAAGTGTTCCTTATGCTTACTTCACATAATGCAACTAAACAGATAAAGCCCACTAGAAAAGGCTTATGCAGAAAAACTCTTAAAAGACATGACAGAGCATGATGCTACTGAGACATTAATAGATGCCAGAGATTTTGTTCAAATCCAACTGAATTTTTTAGCAAGCAAAAACCATAATTTAGATACATTAATAGGACCCAACATTGAGATTTAAGCCTAAAACCTAAAAGCTTAAGCTATAAGGTAAGGATCCAATATTACTATTCAAGTCTAACAAACATGGATCCAATTTAAAGGTATGGATCCAAGAGACAGCCAAAATTGGTGGAGATGAGGGATTTCAACAAGAGACCTACTTTGATATTCTGTTAAATAACTAATTGACTGTTTAACCAATTATAGGTAAGGTCCCAACATTAGTATTGAAGTCTAAAACTACTAATTTGCTATATACCTGAAGATTGCGCCACTGTGAACCTTTCCACCGAACAGGATCTAAATCACTGATACCAGTGATTGTGCCCATATATCTGCGCACTCCTGACTCCTCAGTCTCAAACATCATTCGAAACCTCATGCCAAGTGAAACTTGGGTATACATTGCTTTATTATACTTGGCTAAGGGAATCACAAACTCAGAAGGGCTTGCCCTGTCAAAATCATTTAAATTTTGTTAGAAATCAATCCTAAATTACTCTATGGTGCTGCAGCTAATTATGTCATAGCAGTACCTTGGATTGTAAAATATAGTAAAGGGGCTGTTATTTGCAGCAGCATGAGCTGCAGCAGCAAGAATTCCAATATGCATGCTGTCACTGGATATGACAGATGAAGAAAGAGCCGGTTGCTGTCTATTAGCACGCCTTATTCCCAAGAGAAGCTGTGACTTTTCATCTCTACAAATAAATCAAATAGCTTCGACTAAGCAGGAGGAACAATAATAGTTGAAATTTCTTTCTACCAATTATCTACCTCATACCTTATAAAAAGTACCGAATCACCAGCAAACAGTCTTTTAGTGCTAACAAAGACACTCCAACCTGTAGTTAGCAGGTGTCTCTTTGGTTGGCCTGAAAACAAGGCAGAATGCACGTTAAATATACTGTTCTACTCATTTCCAACTTGCATAAACATCTAACATGTAAAGCTCTTCAACATGCGTCAGATTAAGTCATGAAATTGACTATCCCTATAAGGCTTTAATAGCTGTGACAATGTTAATCCATTTCCGAAGAATACTATGTATGTCTGGCGTCCTCTTCAGTACTTAACACATAATAAGCCAAAGAAAAATTATAATTCATATTTCAACTTGTTGAAACATAATCCAAGGTTCAGTCCTCATTTTGTTGTGATTTGATATGTATCTTATTCCAAACCTAAGAAGGCAGGCAATTTAACTTGCAAAGAATATATAAACCAAGCTTTGATCCTTAAACGCCTGGATTAAATTGGAAAAACAGACCCTTAGTATACTCCATCTGATAACAAGGCATACAAGAAAACAGACAAGCACTTAGCTACATGTATCTTACACTTGTACCCAATAAATTCTAGAAGCACAGACTTGTCCTAAACATATAAGAAGGATATAAAACCAAGATTAATATATAAAACATTTAATATAGAGGGAGTCTTCCATGACCAACAGACAACATTCTGCTTTAAAAAACAGTATATCTTAACAAATCAACAATAAAGTGAAAGACTTTAAGATGACAAGTCTTCTGGATGGGAAAATACCTCGATAAATATGTCTGAATGTCCACGTAGTTTCATGCAAATCCCTAGCCACAAGCTCCTGAGCAGGTGGTTGCATCGAAAAATCCTGTCAAGACCTCCACTGTGAATGCTAGAAAGATGGATACAGAACCATATAGAACGCTCAGTTTTAAAATAGAGCTAAAATCTGAAAATATTTTACACACTAGAGGTGGGAAGATTTTCTCTGCTGCTCGACGAGGTACAGAAAATCCACCATGAGTGCTTGTGTCACTTGCTGTAAGAGTTTTGCAGAAAAACTCAGTTGGTTGCCTGTTTTGCTTGAGGCCAATATCAGATGCCAACAATGCTTCCTTTTCATACTGTAGAACAGATATGTCAACCAATTTTTCAATTGGTGCATGTACAACAATCATTTTCAAAAAAAAAAAAAAAAATGCTGGGTCAATGACTATTAAATTGAATGGCTGACCTACTTTGTTTACAGGTTGAAGTGTCATCTGGGCATAGACCTCATCAGTTTCTGGATCAGCCTGATTCAAAATGAGATTAACTAAATAAATATATTGCTTCAAAAAAGAATCATAGAAACTTTTTTTTTCTTCTTTCCCAATTTCACTTCATAAACTCTAAAATATATGGTTTGGCACTGATATTGCACAGGACCTGCCAGATTCCACAACAAAAATACATCCACCAAGCAATAAGAGTCCATGTGCATATTTAAACTAGCTAAATTACTCAGCAACAATCTAAAGACTGTCACCCATATGAACTTGCAATCCAGGAGTTGGGACATGCGCAAGACAGTCTGCTATATATTCAATTGTAGTGCATCGAAATGCAGAATTTTCAATTTAAAAGAAAAATTAATAAAACACAGAGTAGAATGGATTGTCCGAGGCTCTCATACATGCAACGTGACATTATGAAGCATGCAAATCAACTTGGAAGGCAGGTTGGGGTAGCTGGGTATGAAATCTGTCTCCTTTTGCATCGAGGCAGCAACCTGAGATTTTTTAGTAATTCACAGAAAATTACATCAGAAACCAGAATCCAGACAGAGTTGTTCTTCTAGAATCAATGAGAAAGTGACATACTTGCTCGCTGTGGCCTTGCGGAAAGTAAACAACAAGACTTCCAACTGGAGGTAAAGAAACAAGTGGCCCAGCACAAGCATGCCATAACTCTGAATTTATGCTCTTCCTCTCCCCTGTTCACAACCAAAGAGAATGTCATCACAATCATGCAGTAGCTCAAGTTTCAAAAGATTAAATTAGTTTATGAATAAAGAAGAAATTATGAAGGGTAGAAAAAGAAAAAAAAATTACGTAACACCTAAAATCAGTAAATCGATAACAACGGCATTTAAGTAGCTGTATGGTTTCCGGATACCAGAAATAAAGCTGAGAGGCACTAGGACCCGAAACAAATTCTCTCTCTTGTAAATTTTAGGACAACTCAAGAGGAGTATTGAGGCAAATGAACCGACTCTGAAGACTCTTAGCACTGTTAAATAGCAGAACTCAAACACAAGCTATGCGTTCTGGCATCAAAACACAAATTCTGGGAATATAGTTGAAACAAATTTGATCCAGGATAAACAATTTTTTAAATTGCCATTAATAAATATGGACTAAATAGAGATACTTGGTTTTCTTTCTCCTGACAATGATAAGTAATACCAAATCGCATTCCAGTTGATTAAAGGCCTCCATTTTGATTTCCTTCAGCAAGGATATTGAAAATATTCACGTTACATAAAACCATATATGCACTTAACCAAGAAACAAATATATGCACTCAAAACGAATAAAAGTCTTTCTTTTTCAATGTCTACAGATTATATGTTTGTGATACCAAAATATCACACGCATAAATTAAAAATCTTTTGGTCGTTATTAACAGCAATTTGACCACAATTACGTTCAGAAAACTGTCAACATCTTAGTGAAGCTTACTTTGAAAGAAACTTTTTGACCAGAAAAAAAAAATTAAAAATGTAGGAAAAACCAGAGTAAGTATCATACACTAACGGATAACCCAATTGCAAACTATATGGAAATTTTGTTGGAATATGATGATAAAACTATATAGAACGAAATTAAGATAATATAGGACGCTGAAGTCAGCAATTGGAAAATTTCTGAATTTGTTTTTGTACTTACTAATCTTTTTTTTTCCTTAAAAAAAAAAAGAGTGAGAGAAAGAGATATCAGACATGAAATTTCTTCGCCGGAGTTTGTACTTTTGTACATATAAAATAGCTGCATAATTAATCGATGAATAAACATAAACATGCAAGTCCATACACCTTTCAATAAATCACTTTTGGACATGGAAGATATGGTACCTTGATTGAGTCAGAAACTTTCCATTTTAAACAGAAAAAGGTAGAAGAATTTCATTAATATAGAAGCAAAAGTAAATTTAATTCGTATATGCAAAAATAGAAACAAAAAACAAAACTGGAAATATAAACAACTCAGCGATCTGAAGAGTTTACTTATTCCATATTTTGTAAGCATCAGAAGGAAATACAGTGTTAAAGAATCAAGCAAAACTAAATAGTTAATATTCATGAATATTAGTTAAAAATCAGCTTAAAAGATAGGTAGAAAAGCATCATAACAGCACAAATTGAAGGAATCGAAGTGAATTAAAAGACTTGCCATACCTTCTGCAGGATTTGGTAAGAACCCATTTGGTTGAGTCTTCATGCTTACTTGGGAATATATTAAATGATAAAAGCTTTAGCAAGCAATTAAATCCAATCACCTGCTGCTTTACTTGACCAAAGATTGAACCTTTTTCAGCATAATAACGATAAAGTCATCACCAACTCCAAACCATATCGCAACATTTGCAACGTCCTTAAAAGGAACCACCTTTAAAACACTCGCATTAATTCAATCCAACAAACCAACCAACGCAAACTTAGAACTTCCTTTCTCGGATACTGTATCTCTTCTCTGACAAGAACCCAGTACTATGCCTTGAGCAAGAAACATCTCCATTAAATCTAGAATCAGAATCATAAAAAAAAAAAAAAGAACTGAAACAAGTTCGCTCCTTTTTGAGTAATGAAAACAAACAGATTAGACAGAGGAAGAACTGGGTAGTAACATACGTGTGCCGAAAACAAAAAATCAAAAAATGGGTATCCTCGGTTTTTTTTTTTTTTTTTTTTTTAAANTCTTTTTTTTTTTTTTTTTTTTTTTCAAGTGCGTTTTAATTGTCTCTGGGATCAAGAAAGAAACTGACTTGTCGCCGAGAAATCAGAGGAACAAAAGCAAAAGCAAAAAGACAGCTTTTTTATGTGAAGCAAGCCGACATATAATAGACTCTGGCAAATGGCAATCAGGCCTGGTTAAAAATCACTGGAAAAGATTTAAAAAGTTCTGAAAAAAATAAAAATAAAAAATAAATAAAATTGAAGTAACCGGTGTTTTCTACGTTAAATAATAAAGAAAGGAGAAGACAGTAATAATAATAAGAGGGTTAGTTCATAGTGTTGTGTGTTGTGAGCAGACAGCATTATTCTTTGTCATTAAATGCGTCTGAAATTCACCTTAGATTCTTACCAAATTCACATTTCGTGTAAGAGAAATGGTTTCCCTGTTGTTGGGTGGCGATTCGTAATTTTACTCTTTTATGGTAAATCTTGAGTAGTTTTAGTTGGAGTTATTGTCATCTGAATACGGGAAATCCAAAACGAAATAGCTTTTATGACTGATGACGTTGCGTGCCACTGATGTTTGACTGTGGACCTAATTTTCATTCTACCTTGTCCCAGCCACCCCCTTTTTTTTTTTTTTTTAACTCTGCAACTCATTTTGATTCTCATCCAAACTCNTGCCACTGATGTTTGACTGTGGACCTAATTTTCATTCTACCTTGTCCCAGCCACCCCCTTTTTTTTTTTTTTTTTAACTCTGCAACTCATTTTGATTCTCATCCAAACTCACTTTCACTATAATTTTTAGAAATTTCCAAAGGACCATCAATATAGCTAATTTTATCTTCTAAAGATATATTATTGAGGGTTATCTTTATTATTAATTATTTTAAACTAGTTAATACGTGTCTGAATATGGATAACAAATGATAGGGAAAAAAGGGGACTTTGAAAAGGACTCAAGGAAGCATTACATGAATGGTTTGATGCAAATACATGTTTTACACTCTTAGCACGCAGCATGAGTTGATAAAATGATTGCCCATTTTGCTATCGTCTTTGTATTCTTGTTCAAATTAAGTCTTGTGTTGTGTTTCTGCATCTGCTAATCAGGATAAGTATGACCAGTTATCGATAAGAGCATCATAAATTTGAAGGGGTTTCACTTTTCTCGTTCCCAAGTGTGATAGATAAGGGCGAGACTAAGATGGAATGCATTTTTCAAACTTGTAGCATTCAATTCCTTCCTTCTATCATGGATTTTTTTGTTTCTTTCAATATAAAATACAAACCAATAATATTAAATTATATTTTACGTTTAACTTAACCAGTAAGTATGAAAAAACCATATTTAAGGGACATTTTAAGAAAATTATTTTTTATTTATTTTTATTGTCTAGTCAACCTATCAAATAACGTATATATTAGATTTGGTTGGTCAATAATTATAGAAGTTGTAAACAAAACTTTTTTTTTAAATTACTAAGTAATGAAAAAACTTTATACCCTTTTATTTTAGGTGTTTTTATTAAATTGTTAATTATATTTTTGTAATAAAGGAATAATAATTTTTCGAGAAGTATAAATAGCAAATTTGTAGGAATATGGAGGGGAAGGGGGGGAGAAGAGTGGAGGAGGAGAATCAATTAACTTTAAAAAAATATGTGGAAATTATTGAATAATGTTATGTTCTCTTCCCTTGTACAAACTACAAACAAAGAGAACCGTCTTTTCAATACTAAATAAAATAATCTATAGATTCTTGCGCTTGACTGAAAGTTTTTTAAGAGGAAAAAAAAAATAAAGTTGAATAATTAAAATATATTTTATACAGTGAAGAAAGCCCACTAGCCGCAAAAGCAGGAGATCTTCACATGTCACAAGCTTCAGACTTGAGAGATCCGACCTCGCACATCATTATAGTGCAATTAAAGTTAAACACATAATTAATTCGGGTAATTAATAAATGATAAATTTCTCTGCGTTTTCTACGCAGTTGTTGGGGTACTTTACAATTAATCTAGACAGATCCTGATTTTGAGCATCGCATGATTCTGTTCTACCTGCCAACTTTTGTTCTTATTTATATCCATCACGCCTTAAACAAACCACTTTAGTCTTTAAATTATGTATTTATTTTTGCATTAATCAATCCAAAGAGAGAAGGAGCATCAAGTCATCATGCCTTTTCTTCCGTCTATTTCAAAAATTGTTAATCTTTTAGAGGACCCCATCACAACTCAGGAAAGCACTTTGTAATTTGTAAGCTATACAGGTGATTCAAAAGCATTGGAATATTGGATTTAATGTCTCTAATATATATCCAAAAAATTAATTATCAAAGTTAATATAATTATTCAATAATGTCACATCAGAAAACTAAATGATGATATATAATGCATGAGAAAAGTTAGATACATTTTTGAAGAAATTGCTGAGAAATTATAGATAACAAGAGAAGGGGGACGTGCGAAGAAATTATTGAATTGCTTGGAAGAGTCAGAGTGAATAAGATGAGAATTACTAGGAAAAAAAATTGAAGGAGGGTATCGAGGATGTTTCTAGTTAAATGAATATTATCTAATTAAAAAAAAAAAAAAAAGAGGAGGAGGAGGAGGGGATAGAGAGGAAGGAGGGAGGGAGGCATGTGAGAGGGAGCAGCTTTTGTCGGCCCAACAACCTCCAACTCCGACCAGATTGTGGGGTTCTGCTTTCAATCGAGTGGCTGTGGATTCTCCTCCTCCCGTCCTCCTCTCTAATTGTACGGACAACCGTCCTTTTTTTTTAATTTAAAAAATATATATATTTTTTCGCTATGTTTTGATGAGGGAATCATTCATGAATCGAGATGAAAATTTAAAATAAATTAATAAATAATAATTTTTACGGTGCATGATTCTTACCAAGATTGTAATTAAGTGGATATTTCACTTCTTAATTGTGAAATAAAATATCACGTAATTAAATTAATATTACATCACAAGTAGTCTGAAAACTTCCAAGCTCTACATTGTAACGATTCATGTGCTCATGCATGCATGCAAGAAACTGGAAAGCAAATATACGTTTTTACCAAAAGAGAAAAAAGCTAGGATCGATTTACAACGAGAGCGAGCTAAGCAAAGGATGGAGATAAGACGCAACCTGAGGCTTAGGCACGATATGATCATTTTGGTATAATCAGTCATTCGTCATCTTGGACAAACAACTATGATTTGCTTCTTAGCACTATAAAAGAAAAAGTGTCTGCCATTACAGGCCATGGATGGATCATCATCAGTGACAAGAAGAATATCTTTTCATGACCTAGCTATCATCTAAAAACGAGAGAGACTAGCTAGCGAAAACTAATTCTAACTAACCCTACTCTACCTCCACGGTGAAAAACGGCGAGTGTTAAAGCAAATTAAGCATGCAGCAGGCAAGTAGAAGAAATCATTCCGATATTTGTATATCTGAAATAGAAAGGGGAAGCACATGGCATGGAAAGTGATGATGAGAGAATTAATGATGTAGAAAGCATAATTAATATAAAGTAATCTCATAATTAATGAAGTATAAGTGGTTCAAGTAGCTTTTGTTTAAGCTAATGATGGGGATTATTCCCCCACTAATTAAACAACATGGATCAAGTATTAAATTTTCGTGCATGAGATGTTAGTATATCTGAAGACAATGAAATGACATATCTCTCGCTCATGGATCCACACACCGTTAAACACGAGTCATCCCCCCCCTGCTCTACGCTGCTTGCTAAATTTAGCATCTGAATTGTATATACCACCTAGCCAAAGGGATATTTAAGATATTACTATTGAAAATCACTTCGTAAAATTCTTGACAACAATCAAAATGAGATGTTATATTTGGACAGATAGATAGAATGTTCTTTTTAGATTTTTAATGTTCGATAGTAAAAAAAATTATTAGCTTATGATCATGACATATAATTTTTTAAGAAAACTTGATTATAAATCAATTTACTTCTTAATTTTAGTTTTTTTTTTTAAATTACCCCGATCATTTAATTTAAAAACCGAAGTTTATAAATATATATTTTTAGAATATTAATATTATTAGTTGCCTCGAATATTTATTCACTAAGTGTAAAGTTATATTATTGATTTGAATGTTGTCTTATTAAAAGATTATATCAAATATAATTTTGCTTAATTTTTTGTGTGTGTGTGTATATATATATATATATATATATATAGAGAGAGAGAGAGAGAGAGAGAGAGAGAGAGAGAGAGGGAGAGAGATTNGAGAGAGAGAGAGAGAGAGAGAGAGAGAGAGAGAGAGAGATTTAAGATCACATTAGGCAGGCAGCGGAGTGAAATGGTCCTGTCAATTACATATAAAATAGAATACGGTGGGGATACACAGATTTCTCTTTCTGGGTTTTGTATTCATGCATGGCTGTATTAATTAAATGTGACAACACAGTTGTGATCTGGGTGTTTAAACTTCCAGCCTGTGATAGCTAGCTAGCCAGTTAGTTAAGGCTTATTTGTGTAGCTAGCGAGCAAGCAAGCTCAATTTGTAAACAGTGAAGGAGAGAGTTGATTGATGATATTGAAATAATAGGAATTGATAATGTAAGCAGCCACTAAGGTCTCAATCCAGGTGATTCAAACATATCTCTAAGGAGGAATGAAAGTTGTTTGTATTATCCACTTAGAAAAGAGTAGCCACAACATTTTTCCATTCGTGGGACCTCCATGGCTCGGCATTTTAATGGGTGGGGTTCAATCAATCAACTTCCATTCCCTCCTCCAACTTGAGGATAAAAGATATACTAATATTGGATGCCACCAAATCTATTTGTAATTTCTTTCGCAATCTCATTCTCTCTTTAGCCTCTTTTTCTTTCACTCGAGAACTACTGTTACTCTATGCCCAAAGAAGAAGTGACACAACTGGCTCCGTCCATGTAATATTTGAAACAACAACAACAACAACTGCTGCTGCTGCTTCCATATATTATTAAATGTCTTCTACGTGTAGCCCCTAAAATTGCCTTATCATTGTCTCATTATCAACGATTGCTTTACCTTTAAGGAATGGAGAGGAGGAGGAGCCGAGGAGGGCTCGCCTTGCTTGCTTCCTAACCTTAATGCTTCAATATCTATAATTAATTTTGAAATAATTAAGCGCAGAGAGAGAGAGGGAGGGAGGCCAACAGTGCAACAAAGTAGCCTGCAAAAATTAAAGATATTCTGAGTTGATTCCCTACAGGGACATTGAACATTGAGTTCAAACTGATGCATGGAACCCCCCAGGTTGAAGCAAGAAGCGAGATTCACGGCACCTATTGTTGACTGGATTCGACAGAAGCTTCCTCTGCAAAGGGTTACTAAAATAAATATAGATAAATAATTATCAGGCCGTAAATATGATTGCCTGTCTCCTATATAAATAATGCCATACCCCCACGCTAGCTTCGGTACTTTACTCCATCAGCACCAGCTTCACATTCAATTATGAACCCTGGCCGTGCCTGGTTTCATGCAAATTAAATTAAAGAGTCGGCCTATCTAGCTGCAAAATTTTAATAGTTATTGATATACACTGACAAGCTTCTAAACTAAATAGCTGTATAATATGCGTATGTAAGCTATTATTGAGCTTCACGTGGGGACTAGATTAATTATTACTTGGTTTTAATATACACCAGCTTGCAGCTAGCTCTCTCTTTTGTGGGGAATGCTTGAATTATTGCACCACTCCCACCCGGTGTCATCCATTATTATTTACCCTTCATTCATTATTTTATATCTATACCATGAGAGGATTTTTTGGATAAAGTTTCTATTTAATTATAATTTTCGTTCACTCCTTTAATCGCTTCATGTATTGCTTTGATTATGCTTGAATGTAACCATCGAAATGTATATATTCAGAGTCGCATAAATTTGTTCAAATGTCATCTTTGGATCTTATCCTAAACGGAAGGATGATAAAGCATGAAGCCAATTCTCTGGTCTATAAAACAAGTTGCCGAACATTGAACATGGCAGTAGAAAACAATAATTCTGCTACCATTAATTGCCCTCCCTCCATCCTGCAACTTACATATAAAATTTATCGTTTCCTTCTGAAAGTCAAACCCGTCTTCACTCTTTTCACTTCATTGTGAAATATCTCCGCAACAGTTATCGTAATATTTGTTCATTCAAAGGTGTTCCCATCAAAATATATTCATTTAGATTTTCGATATGCTCGATAGATGTTTCATCTACCTTGACATACAATCACTAAAGAGATGGATAATGAAACGATTCAGCCTTTCCTTAGTTCATTGATTAAGCATCAATCCTGTCATTTCAAGCATAATATAGCCAAAAATTAATATTGAAGTAGACTAATATGTTGTTATTATTACTAATTAAAATTTAAAAGCGTTTAATCAAATGTCAAATATAGGGGTCAGGTCAAAAAATTATACAAATTATATGCTAGAATAAGCCGAAACAATAATCAATAAATTTATTTTCTGCCTAAAATTGGTTATAGGACTCTCTTCATTTAGGGCCTTGATGGGTATCTCAAAACCTAACTAAAGAATCCAATCCTTTTCTACATGCACATACTACTAAGCTGGAAAGTGGGGCACCTTCGCGTTGCTTCTGCAATCATTCTCTCATGTAATTACTTGACTAGTAACACAATTGATTAGTTTAATTAATGTAGGTATAGAGACTTAAGATGGACGGAAAGTAGATTAATCAAGCAACATTAATATCTATACTTAGTTAATTAATGGCTAGCAATTCAAATCATTCTCAATAATAATGATAGACGATTGAAGTCAACTTTTGGAAAAGGGCCATGTTCTCCCAACATTCCGTGACTAAAAATTGGAAAAACTTTACGAAATTTCTATTAAAAAGAGTTAATTTTTTTTAATTAATATTTGGGTTGGGTGGGTGATTCTCTTCTGGCTCCTGATAATCAAAAGTGAAAAATGGGCAGAGTCGCAATCGAAGTGGAAAAATTAGAGCAAAGGTAGAGAGAGAGGGAGGGAAAGGGGGGGTGTCGTGTCGTGTGACAGACAATAGAGACGTGAGGTGGGCCAAGAGATGGGCCTGGAGTGAATTAAAACGTTGGCCAACCCTCTCATTGAATTCGGTCTAATAGTGGGCCCAAGTGAGAACCCAACCAAAGGATGGTGAATCCACCTGACGTGGGGTGCCATCAACGCCTCATCATTATGTTTATGGTCGTCCATCCGTCAACGCGTGTGATTCTCACAATCGTGGGTCCCGTTCTAAGTTTCAATGCCATGTGCTTTTGATTATGACCCCTCGAACAACGTTGACTGTTCTGTTTATGTTTTCATCATCCTATTACAAT
>JANKKC010044592.1:0-18404 GCA_026225755.1 Bursera bipinnata
AACACAAAAGGAGCAAACAACCAAGAGCCAACAAGGAACCACATAGAGAATGTGATAAACCAGTAAAGATTTGAGTTGCGATATGATTCCCCATAAACTTCACACAAGACCAATAGAATGAGCAGCTCCAGTCCCTTCACAAAATGACTTCGGGAGTAAAACCTGTAATTCTCAGCAAACTTTGCATGAAAAACAACAAATCCACGACCCGTAGCTCGATATTTAGAACCTCCATGCAAGATTGTTCTACCAAAATAATGTGCTTTTGTTCCTAGCTGGAATGTAAAGAACACAGAAGCCAGCTGCAGCTGCATAATGATAAAATCACCCAGAGCAGTGCGGAACCCTTTTTCAAGGCCAATTTCCATAACCATTGGAAGCACCAGTAACAATCCAAGCTGAAAGACAGATTGGGTAGCCAAAGCTTCTTCAAGGGCCTTGCTTTGATGTATGCTTGGACTCTCAAGAATCTCCTTTTCCAATCCACTCATAACCATGTACAAACGTCCATACAAGAAAACATATACAATAAGCACAGTAACCTGAAAAAGCATAATATCCAAAATGAGCTTTAAACATCAATGGTATTACAATTGTGCACTCTTTATACAAACTCATTCATATAAAATGATATGACATGATGTGTTTATAATAAAAATTAATAGCGTCACATCAGTTTACATGAAAATGTATGTATATTGAATTTGCAATGTAACATTACTCTTTAAGCATATACTCCATGTTTAGAGAATTTTAAATAAAGTTGGCTTACAAAAAACATTTCAAGTAACAAAAACCAGCCTGGAGCCTATTATTTACTGGTAGGATAGTACAAGAGAAACAAAGAAAGAAAGGGAAATTAATAACCTAAAAGAGTAAGATAATGGGAAAAACTAGAGAGAAAGTGAAAAGAAACGACGTGAGTTAAGAAAGGAAACTAGTAATCATCATTTCAATGTTCAGGCCACGTGTCTTACAAAACAATTTACTGCCCTGTATATATAGGCCACGCCATAGACCCTGATCATGTTATTAGCATAAGGTAATAACCCAAACCTAACTAGAAAAACTTAACCTTGCTAAAACGTGACAAATATCTAAATTTCTCCAATTAAAAAAAAAATAAAAAATCCTACTATACATTCTAAGTAAATACTTTGATTTCGTATCAATCTACCCACCATTTCTATATATACAATTAAGTCACATACTTATGTTGTTGGGCTGAAAAAGAAATGGTCCAAGACTCCATAACTATACAACATTCATTGCCTCAGAGACTACACACAATTAGTCTATAAAAAATTTGAACCTTAAATCTACCGGAATGCGCTAAAACACATTTAAAAGTAAACTAGTGTGGTTAACATACCATGCTACTAAAATAGAATCCAACTGTTGTGAAATAAAACGAAAGCATTCTAAAGAAGTCAAAGCGGCGTCCAAGCCGATAAACATCACGACTAAGTGTCTGCTCTCCATTTCCATTTGCAAACTTTGCCTCAAATAACGATATCTGATTCATCCCCACATCACGCCCCTTGCCTACTTGGATATATTCATGATGTGTTATATATCCCCCACGCAAAGTTGAATTGTATCCTGAGAATTTTAACACAATTAAGTATCATGTTAAACATGTTGAAAGAAGAGAGAGAGCAACTAGTTTGAGAGCATAGGAGAAGAAATTGTGTTGCTGTCTATTATCAAATAACTATTATATATTTATAGGACAAGATATGAAATAGAATAGGAAGAAAATTAATCACAATGAATTCTCAAGATCTCCTAGAATAGCATCAAGAATCAACTAGATTACACAATCATATACACAGAGTACAGAGATTATAATAATTTAATCATGCCATATAAAGCTTTAACAAAACAAATAAGTTAGTGTATTAAGACGAAGTACAGATTACCTGCAAATATATCCTCACTTAAGTTGATTATCTTTGAAGCTTTGCTGATGCCACCCCTTGTTATGTGGAAGATTCGATCAAGCATATCAGGATGCCCATAATGAAACCGGACCCTGGAAAGTAAGTATAAAACATTTAATAGAAACTCAAATGGTAATAAGGTAGATAGAAGTTAGTACCAAAATGAAAACAAACAAAAATTTTACACTTCAACAATCATTTGCATTTGATAGTATAATTAAATAAGCAAAAAGATAGAAGATGGTCATCAATGACTAATTAAACTAACAGCAAAATACCAGAATGCAAATTTCTTAAAATGATAACTTAGGAAGTTATTTTCAAGTATATTATTGGACCTGATGAATAATATATATATATGTTGTTCTTTAAGAGGTAGAATAGGTTGCGTTAAATCTCCGTTATGGCTTTGGTGGTTGCCTAATGTTTAGAAAATTAGTAATCTAAGGAGTTAGAATTGTTTGTTAAAGGTTTTAGGGTTAACAAAAAAGTTGGGTATGAAATGGTCAAGGTTTAAAGGCGAAGTAGTCTAGGATTAAATTTCAGACAGTAGAAACAAGGTAAACAGAATAAAATGTGTACCATATATGTTTGTTTTATCCATGCCTAAGCTATGATAAATCTCACCCTCTTCCCCCTCCCCCTTACCTCTCTTTTGCGTGATTTAGTAAGCTTCAAATTTATTTCAATGTTGACTAATTGTAGGTATTGTAGAGTACATTTTTAATCAAGAGATACTAATCTGAAAAACGTTACTTGCTCCTTTACCTATTTTCATTCTCACCATTTTGATATCTTTTAAACTATATCTTTAAATTTTTAATTGATATTAAGTTGCAATGCTAGTGGTATAAGAGGAAATAACTCTTAGGGCATTGAATTTACTCTTAAATTTTTGATGCTAGCTTCATGGAGCAATACAGTTCTTATGAAAGGAAAAATATTTATATTGGTGTTTCTTCTGCAGTAACACTAGAATTTTTCTGCACTGTTATGATGATAAAATAAATCAAATTACAAGAAAAAACACACACACACACACAATTTTCTGCACAGCTTTCAGGTTAGATAAGTGAATATTGCCTACCTAGTATCTAAAATGTTTGACTCAATCCAACACCTTTTCTGTGAGGCCATAGTAAGGGAAAAGGAAAAAGGATGTGCATTAAAAAAAAAAAAAAAAAAAAAAAATTCTCTAGTGATNTAAGGGAAAAGGAAAAAGGATGTGCATTAAAAAAAAAAAAAAAAAAAAAAAATTCTCTAGTGAAGTCCAATGTAAATGTTTACAATGCATTGCATGCAAGAAAAAAGATAACCACTTAGACTTAGTTACTATGAATTCAGGCTGACCTCAAAGGATTTGCCAAAATTCGTTGGCCAATAGTGGCAAAACTAGTCTCCTGATTGGCCATGAACGAAGCAAGTGATGTAACACTGTAAAATGAAAAGGAAAGAAACATTAGCATAAATAGATAAAATTGCCAATAGTAGTTTTTGTAAATATATTATTTTTAAACTTCTGATTTGTTGATCCCAGTGACAACACAAATGAAGACGACCTTCCAGTAAAAATATGCTCGCTTAGACCCAATATAGTAGGTTCTCGCAGCCCAGGAGATTTTACAAATTCCATTAGTAAATTTCTCATTTTGAAAGCTTCCTCAAAGTAATTATCCTGAAAAGTACATCAAAACAAACTAAATCACTTTATGATTGATAGAGAACCCACAGTCCCAAAAGTTATAGTAGTTATCTAGCGGGCAATTTTTTTTTTTTGGACCGCACATCTCTCTATTAATCTTAGATTAATAATCTTTTTAAAAGTTTAATTATAAAAATTATTAATTAGTAGACATAATTATATTAATCTCTCAAATAGATTTTAAAAGTTTTTTTAATATTTTTTCAGTTTTTTTTTTAAATTCAATTAAGTTCCAATTTACTGAGTTTTTGTTGGCTACATGAGAATAGTTTTGGAATTATGAAAATTGAGTTGAAAAAGTATATAAAAATGTTTAATTATGAGATGTAATTGAAAAATGAGCGTTAAAAATAAAATTTTTGGTGCAAATAACCATACCCTTTTCTTATTCTCCTACCATTTTTCATAATTTCTTGAATTTTTTTTTTTTAATTGAGACGTTATTTATTTTTAATTTTGCTTATCCGATAAATATATTCTAACTTGTATAAATATGCTATATCAATAGGTTTTTTGTGTAAAATTACTTTATATGTCCTACCTTATCAAGACTTTGATAGATTATTGATTAATAAAATATTGATTTTCTCACCCTATTTGCTGCACATTCCCTCTCTATTTCTTCTTCTTCTTTTTTTTTTAATTATTTTTATTTTTCACTTTTTCTCTGATTCTCTTATTTTTATCCTCCCGGTGCTAGTGTGCTTACATCCAATGATACATCTTTAAAAGATGGCAGACAGATAAGGGAAGCCACCTGGTTCATGTCTATGGTTTGTAGGGCTTCTCCACGTGTAAAGATAATGGCATGATTTTGATTCTCAGGTTTTCCTTCACCGATTTGTGATGGAGGTCCTGGAAGCTTGATCCTATATACCTCCTATTAATGCAAGCAATAAACATCCTAGAAATTAGTTAACACATCAAATCTAGAGGGTTTTGCAAGCACATGTCTCTTAAAAGCAATTGGGAAAGAGTGAAGTTAAAAAAGAGAAAAATAATTTCCCAATTTACATATGCATCTCACAGTATCCATTTACTAATTTTGAAGGCATTTGAAGAGCCTATTAATCTGCATAAAGATGTATCAAAATAATAATTGCACTTTCATACCTCATCCAACAAAGTGCCTCCCTTCACAAGAACAGAGTAATAGAACTTCGTATATTTTCCATCCACTGTCTCCTCCCTTTCATCTATATAAGCAACACGCAAGGATGGATTCCTGTATTGCGCTTGCAAGGATTGCTTCCTATATTGCGTTTTAATTCATTACGATGTCATCAAGATTTTAATCTACATGTTGAACTATGACAGTGCATTAAACGATCTCGAACTTACTTTAACATGAGATTCAGAATGTTAGTGTAACAACTCCGATCTCTTGCATCACCACTTTTCTGAGCACCATAGACCTGACAAGAAACAACATAGGTAAACTTCATAGCGGCCAGAGCTTGTGCGAAAGCCCTCTCCCTGTCCCCGACCATTTCCAAAGTCCAGTAGCCACCAAGATCTTCTGC
Organism: Bursera bipinnata; assembly: GCA_026225755.1. Classification (NCBI taxonomy): domain Eukaryota; kingdom Viridiplantae; phylum Streptophyta; class Magnoliopsida; order Sapindales; family Burseraceae; genus Bursera; species Bursera bipinnata. The sequence continues at coordinate 5,169 of JANKKC010044592.1, forward strand.
TAGGAAACAAGGGAATAGTCTATTAATAATTTAATTTCACTTGTCATGCTAACAAATTTAAAAAAATATCGATTACACAAAAGATAATGATTTAGAACTGTAACATAATATGTCTGTGACTGTAACTACAAACCACTGTCTTCTGCGAGTTCGAGGAAGCATTGCAGTTCTAGAGCCTTTCTATAGTTCATCATCCCTCTTACTGTTCAAAACATGGATGCAAATATGAAATACCTAAGGTAAAGATATATATATAAAGCCAATACAAGATGGACAGCAAAAAATTTTATCATCCAGACCTGTTCTAGAAAGTGTCTGCCCTCTGTAAGATGCCCACTGACGAATATGCTCCAACCTGCTTTCTTCAGAAAGGTTTGGATCATTGATACGACTATGCAAATTGGCCCATTCATCTACATGCAGGCAGAAAGTTATTCAGTAAGTTCTTACCAACTGAAAAATAAAAAGCACACTGCAGCTTGGGATCTTAAACTCACCAGGATATATTTTCTGTAGGTAAAACAGAAGCGATATTCCATCCTCATTTTCCTTAATAAGCTCTGCATTAGAATATAGAACATCTTCTTTGTAATAAGGCGTCAAAACACTGTACCATGAACAGAAAAATAAAATTTCTGTTAAAGAGTGAAAAAAAAGCCTTTCATGTTTCCAAAGGCAATAAGAGCATGCAAAACTTTCATTCAAATACGGACGATAGAAGCACATGACATAGTAGGAAAGCTAATTAAAAAAAGAAGCAAATTTTGGATACAAGTTCTACATGGTAACACATGAACTATCAATGCTTTATATCTGATCCAATTGTAACTAGTCACTATCACCAGATTGCTGGATTACCTTTATTGTATCTCGTGTTTTCATCTAACAAATAGAACTCTTTTTTGTTTAATATATGAAAAAATGTCAACAACATCATAAACTTAAAATGCATGATTTTAGTTAGCAACTTATGATAATTTGACTAGGTTGATGTTCTACAATGACTAACCTAAAGGAGAGCATGTCACGAATTCTTGGAGCCTTTGGCATATTCATAAATAAGGAGTTTGCAAAGAACGTGATACGGCGACGAGCCTCCAAATTTTTTGGAAAACTTGAGGGAAATTCTTTAACAGTTAAAAGCAAACAGAGCCTATTAACCTACGGAAAATGTACAAATGAATAAGAACAAAAGATCTCAACCGAAAATTGTTGACATAATATTTGAAACAAATAAATGACCGCCAAGAGTACCTTCTCCCTCCAAGATTTGTTCTCTCTAAGGCCACAATTTAACTTTTGAAATCTCTGCTCTTTCATGCCACCTTTAGTATCCTGACTGTTTGAGTGAGCTCTTTCAAGTATCCTACAGAGAGCAGAGGAAAACACATGGCACATTTTAGTCATGAAGCCTCATCTGTGGTAACAGTACAAAAGAAAAAAGTTCGTATCTGTCAGCACTCACCCATTGCCATTAACCATAATATCTTGAGTAATAATTTCCATAATATCCTGGAGGTATTTGATTATCAATGCCTTATATGTGTCACTTTCATAATCAGATAGCTGTCAACAAACCAATGTCAGTACTGAGAACTTAAAGCGTTTAAGGCAAATTTGGTTAGCACACGGTCTATTATTATACATAATTATATTGTACCGTATCATACTATTTTACAGAAACAATATTACATAAAAAGCTACATTGTAATTTGATGTAACATTACATTATATTAATTTATAATAAAAATAACTATAAAATATTAAATTAAAAAAATTATTCACTAAGAACAAGGTTGGGTCTCAGCCACTATGATGCTATGGGTTGGATTATGAACTTGTGATGCTCGGGGTTGGAGTCATGCCCTGAGTTTAGGATGCTTGGGGTCAAGTCTTGAGCGTAGGATACTTAGGGTCGGGTCTAGGGTTTGGGATGCTCAAGATCGGTTTTTGAACACTCGGAGATGGGTCCTTGACCAAAAAGCTCATAATAAAATAAAAAAGAATTATAATCTTATTAATTAAGAAATAAATGAGCTTGATTATAAATTTTTTTAGTTAATATAATAAAATACATTGTTAATACTATTATTTTTCATTGCATATTTTAATAACATGTATACATTGCGTTTGTTAATATAATGTAAAAGTAAAGCAAAACACCAGTATTGTGAGTTAGTACAATGTAATCCTTTTATACCATCTGTTGCAGCGCATTAAACATCCCCTAAACTACACCATCTTTATGCTGTGATTGCAGGAGAAAGTTAAAAAACGAAGGAAACTTAAAAGAAAATATTACCAAGAATTTTGGAAACCTCTCCAACTTATCACAGAGTGAAGGCATCTGGCTCATACGAAATTCATTCAAAAACCTTTTCAGTAGTATACTACTGTCTACTGCATAACAAATTTGCGTCACAATCCTGCTTCAGAAAAGGGAAAGGGACTGGAATTATAATTACAAGAAAAAAGAATTTCCTCTTTGTTGTTATCCACGAAGTGTTATTCTACACAGCCGGAAGGCTTTTAAAATTATTTGGTGCTGTTTAAAGCTGAAACTGTGGAGGATTGCCTTACCTCCTATCATCTTCATCTTCCAGAAGACCATAGATAATATCCCGTAGTGTCTCATAACATTCAATTACTGCAGAAAGCATATAATCATCGTTGGATATCATCTTAAATAACTCAGTATCGTCCTGCCCTTTGAAATCCTCTGCCATTTTTAATGCAATAGGAACCTGAAATACGTTAAAACAAGAAAAATAAGTTAAAACTGAATTGTTTTATTATTATTATTATTTTAATGAGATGGCACTCCAAGAATTTACCTTTGTAGCAACCAGAAAAAGTGGCCACTGGACAACAGAGATATCACTTGAAGAATGCGGCACAAGCAACAAGTCCCTTTCCCTAGAAAATAAGACATCGAAGAAAATTCAGAACTTATGAATATGCCTTTGATTGATAAAAGGCAAACTTCTTAAGGAAGATGCAGTCCTAACTCATCACTAAGTAGATCCTCTTCTCGCACGGATTTTATGAACTCATTCCATACGTGAGAAAAGTTTGTAATATTCTTCTGATTCATCGCATTCTCATCCTGCGATGGTGAATCATCTACTTTAGCCAATGAAATTTGCCTTTTATCACGTTAATTGTACATAAAATTTGACCAAAAACAGCTGGATTTTCGTATTGTGTGCATTGTGCTGCAGGATAAAGATGGCTTAGGATTGTAAATTTTACCATCCTGTGATTGGGATGTCATAAATATTGGTATATATTTAGAGTCGAAGAAAATTCATAAAACTGTCTTTTCCTTAACTCAAGTTAGCAAAAAAGACAATTTTACGAACATCTATGAACTCTTCCCTCCAAAAGTTGACTTTCCGTAGGCCTTGTTGATGTGTGGATTTTAAGAAGCAAAACTGGACGTCTATAAATATATACCAGGAATACCATGTAGTCTCTGTTCTCTGATTTTGATGATGGTACAAGACAATTACAAAAAGCTGAAGGCAAGTCTTTAAATCTGGACTGCAACATCCCCAGTGTCCGTATCTGAAAAATGAAAATGGTTTAAATCAATAACAGAAACATCATGTTATCCAAACAAGACAAATCTTAGTATAATCAAGAAGTATAAAACGCAACTGAAGTTTGTAAACATATATAGACCACATATGGTTTCAGATGATAATATTACTTAACCACTAATATTTTATGTTTAAATGTTTCTCCATGGTATGAGAAAAATCACAACTAACCTCGCCCAAATAGATTAATGCTCCATAAATTCCACCAAAAAGAGTAGAAAATATGGCATACCATATTTGGACATCTATAAAGTAAACCTGCAAGCATATACCCAAAATTTATCACAATGTAGTAGGCTATAAAAGCAGAGTGACAAACTAAATACATCATCAACGCATAAAATTTTATATTCCCTAAGTGTTCGTTTATGATTTACTTACCAAGATGATTGGAGCCCATATTGCAACAATAACTCCAATATTCTGTGTTACTGTAGCAATTTCAGAATTTAATACATATTCCAGGCACATATAAAAGAAATTGGAAACAGTTCATTGGAAAAATAATAATAATAAAGGTGAATTTGGTACCACTGGGAAAGAATTCATGCCATTGGTAGTTATCAACATGCATCTCCATAATCAGCTTTGTTTGTCCAACTAGTGGCAGTATCTGTTACCATAGCGTGCAAATCATTGCTAGCACCAATTCAGCATAACACTTCCAAGTTTGTTAGTAGCTAGGAAGTTTTTTTCATTTTTTGACACCTTGACCGGGCAAAAAATTTGGCACTTTCTCAAGGTTACTATTTATAATTGTTTACCAAATACTATAGGGGTTTTTGATAATGAATTCGATACTTGAGAAAATATGGGGTATTATTACCTTTATAAGAGGTATAATCTGAGGTGACATTAAATTATTGGATAGTAAAATTTAATAATAAATGAAAGAGATTGTAATCATAATATAGCAACTTAACATAAGATTGAAAATTAATAAAACTAAAAAATATTTTGCAAATTATGAATGACATATTTGAGGATTATTTATTTATTTTTTAATTTTATAAATTTATAAAACATTGCTACATCTAAGGTTTTAAAAAAAAAATTAAGAATTTTCATTGCTTTACAAGTATAATAAGATAAAAAGGGTATTATAATCTTTATAATTAATATTGTCTTTGGTTCTTGAAAATAAAGGGTTCTATTGTTACTTATTGAGGCAATTGGGTCAATCTAATTTCCTCAAAACTTAAAGGTTCAAATGTAGTTTTCCCAATATTAAAAATTCTTGTAACCATGCATGTAACAGAAGCTTTTTATGAAATAAACAAGGTTTTTTTTTTTAATATTATTATATTATTCTTAGTATTTTTTGAGATAAAGAGTTAAATTATAGAGAAGATAAAATATGTATTCTAAGGGTTATTTTTTATATTAGGAAGGGTGTTGAGGGTAATTGAATGGCTTTTAATTTTTTGTCAAGGGTATAGAGAGTAAAAAAGGTACAAATAGCCTCACCATAACATTTATTGTCTTTCATAAAGATCTTTAGATTCCAACAGTTCAATTTAAGATAATAGGCGAGGGCTATATAGATTTCTTATATTTGTGATAAATTACCCATAAATAGTAGTAACAATTACCTCCACATAATAGTTGAATGCTAGCTTGCTGGTTAGCAGGATGATCCAAAATAAGGTATACCTAGCATGTGAACTAATTCTTGTTAGTGGAAATCCAATTCATGCCAACGTTATGGCACGAGAGCCTAAATTCCCCAAAACCCCCTTGAAAATAGGGGAAAAACAAAATAACCCAGAGTTTCCTCTTAACTTACTTCAGAAGTGAGAAAAAGTTCTCATGCAAGCCTCTTCCTACATACAGTTTTGGCTGCAGCACATCATAATGGAAGCACACTTAGTCAATTTACAGAAATCATGGTGAAAGAAAAGGAAACTATCAGCAACACCAAGAAGATGATAAGAATATCAGTTAAAGTTAATCCATTCTAGACATGCTTGCCTGAGCCCACCACATAACAAGTCTGATGATACGCCAGTTTGAACGCTCCATCTTTCTCCTCAAAATTGGAAAGAAAAACAATATACCAGCCAGTATATTGGGTAGCAAATAAGACACAACTACATGATAATAAAATGACTGGCTCTGCCAATTACCAATCCAGTTTCCGAAAGATTTCACATGTCCAGTTGGATTCTGCAGGGAACTGGCATAACCAATTGGCAGAACCACAGCCCACGCAGCTGCTACAGAAAATTTCAGAAGATACCGTAGTATCTGGTTGAATTTCAAGCGCCTCCAGGCATTGAAACTGAGAATTATATCTAGAGCAGCTGCTCAAAAATTGGTACAGAAGTAAGAAAGCATATGAAAACCTGTTCAATCTACAACATGCTGTTGAAACAAGATATGACCGCAGAACTAGACTGTGGCATTAGTACACAATGAAGATAAAAAATTGCCGAAAGCCTAACATATGGCTGAGTTACATTTCGTGTGTATGATTGTAAGAAGTGCAACAATAATAAATAATGATAAGTAGAAAATTGTATATAACCAGTACCTTGCAGAAAATTAAGAAAAGCTTGGGTAATGAAAATGCTGAGTACACTTATGAACACATCTTTTTCAAAAAGACCAGCTAGAGATCCATGAGAACTCCATGCAAAAATTACCATAGCCTGAAAACCAAAAAATTTGACAAATGCTCTTAAATCTTTCAAAAGATTGGTCAGAAAGCAAGCACACATTCTCAAACAGTATGGCAACCTGGAAAGCCATTATAAAGAATATCCACAGCCGGTCAAAACTTCTGTAGAGGTGCCAAAATGTGCGGGCTTCAACAAAATTAGTTTTTGGCTTCCTCTTCCCAACTTGTGCTTGGTAAGGTCTCTGCAAACAAGCAAGTATGCTTCAACTAATCATAGTAATTACAAAAAATAAAAAAGAAGATAAAATACAACTTTAGTAAGGAATTCAAAATAAGCAGCAAGGGACACGATGACTTTAAACAAATTGGGGCCAAGGAAAATTAATGTAAAACACTGATAGATCTATTGAAATAGTTTCAAGGTCAAAGATTGGCGACTAAATAAACCTCCCCTGCGCTTTCGGAAATAACAGAAAAATGGAAAGTTTGGGTAAAATGACAAAAAAGTCCCATTAAGACTGCAAGAATTTTTTTTTCTTTAAAAAAAAAAAAAAAAAGACTAAATCATCCTTGTACCATCATCTTTATCATCAGTCATTTTCTTACCACGTATCTAACTCTTAGTGCACCACAAAAATCCACAGTCAATGACAGCATGGCAAAATGTCTACAGAAGAATGAAAAGAACAGTAGAGGGATAACTGAGCTATGCAAAGCAGTCTAGATCTTATAAACCATCTGAGTATAATAAACCGAAATATTCTTTCCCTTGCTTCAAAAACATCCTATAAATTCTCAATCTATTTGAAAACTCTTTCATAGTTAAGATAAATAATGTAATTGTTGAAATGCTTGATTTACATAAGTAAGGCCTAGTTTACTGAGACTGACAGGCTTAGATTAAGAAATTAGAATTTATCTAAATTTATTTTTTCTTTTTGTATAGCTAATGTTTTGTATAGATAGCCTTGTAATATTATTGAGGCATATATAAGAAACATTTCTACAATTCTTTCTTCTCATATGGTTTCAGAATTCTATATTTATTTTTTTTTATCTTTTTCTAGCGATCAACAGTGGTCAGGAAAATTTTCTAGTGATCAGAATTTTTTGTGACAAAGCCTTTTTTTCCTCACAGAAAGCCTTTCATGTTGTTGAACTACCCTTTGGAACCCTTACTGGAGTTTTCTGCCTTTTTTTTGGGCAGCCATACTCACCTTTTTCCGATAACCTCCTTAGGAACTACCAATTCTTCCTCCAAGTAGCCTTAATTGCTGTTTTTTCACTCTGTGGCCTTAATTACTGTAAATTTGAGCCAAAAATTTTTTTAGGGTTTTTCTCCAGAAAATTGGGGCTTTTCCGATTAGTCTTATTTTCGGCCACCATTAGCCTTCCAGCCTTCATCAGAACCTTCAAAGAGAGACGATCGGTTCTTTTGTCAGCCCAATCGACTTTTCAATGTTGTTTCCGACAACCTTAGGCATGATTTCCATCAATCTCCGGCATGATTTCAGCTAGTCTCCATAATTGGATCTTTAATGTTTATTTGACGCGAGTTTCACAATTGTTTCACAACAACCTAGTGTTTTGTGAAAGTATTGGCAATGTTTTTTATTAGAAGTTTTCTTGGTATTTGTTGTACAAGTACCCTTACAGAAGTGTTTTTTCTTGACTCAATTTTTACTATCTTTTCTGTCCTTTAGATTTTATTCATCATGTATACAACCTTAATTGCTATTTGAAGTCAATATGTCTAAAGTTACTCTAGCTTCTCAGTCTAAAAATTTCTTTTCCTATGAGGCACAAGAGGCAGCTCTACAAGCGTCCTCTGATCCTCCTAGTGTACCAGAGATTCCAGTTTTCAATAAAGAACAATTATAACACTTATATAGACTTATAAACCCGTTCAAAATCTATAATTCTTCCGTTGTTTCACTTGCTCAGTCAGGTAATCCTTCTTCTGTCCTTCTTTCAACATTTAGACAAACTACTTAGATTGTAGACTCTGGTGCTAGTGATCATATGATCAGCTAGTCACATCTATTTTCATCTTATTTTCCTTGTTCTGGTTTTCTTTAAAGTTTGAATAGCTAATGAAACTTTATTCAGTTGCGAGAAAAGGTTCAATCAAACTTTCAAACAACATAACTCTACAATCTGTCTTACATATTTCAAATCTTTCTTGTAATCTTCTTTTCATCAATAAACTTACTGAGGATTCTAATTGTATTGCTAAGTTTTCTTCTTCTTATTGTGAACTTCAGAATATGCACTCAGGGAAGATGATTGACACTGCTAAATGAGTTAATCAGCTCTACTACTTCAAAGGTGGAGCCTTTTTAGATAGACCAATTTAGGTGCCAGGCAACTTTTTCTCTCTCTGTTAAAGATGAAATAATGTTATGACACTATAGGTTAAGACATCCCAATTTTTTGTATTATAACAAATTGTTTCCTTCTCTGTTCAAAACTAAAAATGTTTCTGAGTTGAAATGTGAAATCCGCTAAATTGTTAAACATCATCGTACTTTATTTCATTCCCAGCCTTTCAAACAGTCTCATCCCTTTACACTAATTCATAATAATCTTTGGAGACCATCACCAGTTATGAGTGTCACAGGAACTAGGTGGTTTATCTCTTTTATTGGTGATCATACTAGTGTATGTTGGGTGTATCTTTTAAAAGAAAAATCTGAAACTGTCCTTGTTTTTCAGAGATTTTATAATATGATTGAAACCTAATTCCATACAAAAGTTAAAATCCTTTGAATTGATAATAGGAAAGAGTTTGTCAATTCTACCTTTGGGACCTTTCTTAGGAAAAAATGGATTCTCCATCAAACTTCTTGTGTTAATACCCCTCAACAGAACGGGGTGACAGAAAAAAATCGACACCTCTTAGAAGTTGCTCTGACCATTATGTTTACCACAGGAGTTCCCAAATTTTTTTTTTATGAAGCCATTTTTACAGCTTCCTATTTAATCAATCAAATGCCTTCTCACATTTATTAATTTCGTAAACCTCTTGATCTTCTCTTAGAAACATATCCTCGTACCTGGTTCTTGAGTCAACTACCTCTCAAAGTATTTGGTTGTGTTGCATTTGTTAACATTTATAAGAACCAGAGAAGTAAACTTGACCCTAGAGCTACCAAATGTATCTTCCTTGGTTACTCTCTAACTTAGAAAGGATACAAATGTTATAATCTTATCACAAATCAGTTCTGTGTGAGTATGAATATTATATTTTTTTAGGATCAATCCTTTTTTTTTCCCTCAACTTATCTTCAAGGGGAAAATCCTAGCTTGGAAGATTAGTTTTGGGATATCCGAGGTTCTAACATTTTTGTTGCTTCTTCTTCTGATCAACTTAATACCTTACAAAACCAGCAACCTCTTATAGTGTCAGACATTGAAATATTTAATTCAGGGAGAGATGAACTAGTGTCTAAAACAGGAGAAGTTTCTAAAAAATCAACTGAACTTTAGGTTTATACCAGGAGGAAACATCAGTAGAGTATCGAGCCAAATCCTCAACTAGCCTGCCAAGATTCAACTATAAGTTATGAATCATCTGGTAATATTGACCTTTTTCTACATTCTGAATCTCATAGCTTCTCAGATCTTGATCTTTCTATTGCTCTTAGGAAAGGAATTATATCATATACATCTCATCCCATTGCCAATTTTGTGTCATACCATAGATTATCATCATCCTTGAAATGTTTTATCTCTAATCTATTCAAAACAGAAATTCTTAAGTCTATACAGGAAGCTCTTATTGTTCCACACTGAAAAGTAGCAGTTCTTGATGAGATGAAGGCCTTGAAAAAAAGTAAAACTTGGGATTTGGTTCGTCTACCAAAAGAGAAGACTCCTATTGGGTGCAAATGAGTGTTCATAATTAAATTCAAGAAAAATAGATTGATTGAAAGGTATAAAGCAAGATTGGTGGCAAGGATATACTCAGACTCATGCAATTGATTATCAGGAGACTTTTACTCCAGTTGCAAAAATGAATTCTATAAGAATACTACTATCTCTTGTCACAATGCATATCTGGCCTCTTCAATAGCTTGATGTTAAAAATATATTTTTTAATGGAGAATTTGATGGGAGATCTATATAGATTCACCTCAAAGGTTTGAAGGCATATATGAGAACGGCAAGATGTGTAAACTCAAAAGATCATTATATGGGCTTAAACAATTACCTAAAACATGGTTTGATAGGTTCACCAAAGTTATTTGGAGCCTTGGATATTCTCAAAGTCAAGTAGATCACACTATGTCCTTCAAACATACTAGTAAAAGATAGATTTCAAACCTTATTCTAGCATGAGATGATCTTGTGAACCAAGAAAAGTTAAAAGTCTTCTTAGCAAAAGAGCTTGAGATTAAAGACCTTGGTGTTATGAGGTATTTTTTAGGTATGGAGGTCGTAAGAACTAAATAAGGCATCTTTTTATCATAAAGAAAATATATCCTTGATTTACTGGATAAGACTAGAATAATGGTTATAAACCAATTGATACTCCTATGGATGCAAATTTCAATAAGAATACAAAATTAGGTGAGTTGATGGATAAAGGCTAATATCAACGATTAGTAGAGAAGTTGATATATTTGTTTCATACGTGACCTGATATTGCTTTTGCTATGAGTGTTGTTAGTCAGTAGATGCATTCTCCTCGTGAAGCACATATGAATGCAGCATACAGGGTTCTAAGATATTTGAAACACACACCAAACAAAGGTTTGTTATTTAAGAAAAATCAAAATATGACTGTTGAAGCTTTTATTGATCCAGATTAGGCAGGAAATGTAGTTAATAAAATATCAACTTCTGGATATTGTACCTTTCTAGGAGGATCTCGTGACTTGGAGGAGTAAAAAATAGAATATGGTTGCTAGAAGTAATCTGAAGCTGAATTTTGTGCTATTGCCCAAGGGATATGTGAGCCTTTATGGATAAAAGAACTTCTTGATGAGCTATGGATTCCATGGGAACAACCTATGAAACTGTATTCAGATAATAAAGTTGCTTTAAGTATTTCTTATAATCTAGTATAACATAATATGACTAAACACATTGAAATTGATCAGCATTTTATCAAACAGTAGTTAGACGAGGGAATACTATGTATTCGTTTCGTTCTTACCAAACAACAACTATTGATATTCTTACAAAAGGTCTCCAATCACTGCTGTAACACCTCGGCCCACTATCAAATATTGTCCGCTTTGGACACACAGTCCGTCACGGTTTTGTTATTGGGCTTTGCAACCCAAAAGGCCTCTGACAGTTTTAAGGAGCTCACAGGGTATTTAACTTATCCAAACTTATCATTCCCAAGCAATGTGGGATGTCACAACTTATCCTTACTTATCCTTCCCAAGCGACGTGAGATGTTACATTCACCCCTCCTTTTTGGGCCCAACGTCCTCGTTGGCCTATCCTCCTTTGGGCTACTTTGAACATCTACACATTTCCGATTGGGATGAGCTCTGATACCATTTTGTAACACCCCGACCCACTATCAAATATTGTCCACTTTAGACACATAGTCTGTCACGGTTTTGTTATTGGGCTTTGCAACCCAAAAGGCCTCTGACAGTTTAAGGAGCTAACAGGGTATTTAACTTATCCAAACTTATCATTCCTAAGCAATGTGAGATGTCACAACTTATCCTTACTTATCCTTCACAAGCGATGTGGAATGTTACAACTGCGGTTAGAGTTCCTTGTTAGCAAGTTGGGAATGTTGAATATCTATGAACTACTTAAGGGGAAGTATTAAAATGCTTGATTGACAGAATTGAGGCTTAGTTTACTGAGATTGACATACTTAAATTAAGAAATTAGAATTTATCTAAATTTATTCTTTCCTTTTGTATAGCTAATATTTTTTATAAGTAGCCTTGTAATGTTATTGAGAAATATACAAGAAACATTTCTACAATTCTTTCTTCTCACAAACAAAATCCTTAGGTTTGTATGTTTATTTATTTGAAGAACTATTTTCTATTCTACATATTTTCTAATGCATTTCAAATTCAAATATCAACCTCAAATTCGATTCCAACCACAAATCTTACTTAAACATCAAATCTTTTTAAAAACTAAAATACCAAATTCATAAACAAACTCACCCTTAATAATTGAGACCCAAATAGAGACAACTAGATGAATGTTATCCTAAAGATAGTTGAATAGTTCCTCTCTTTGATCTTCAAATAATCAAATTATTCCTTTCTTGTTAAATTACCAAAATGTAACTATAAAAGCATATCTACAAAACATATTTGCCTTTTTGCTTTTCAAAAGTAAGAATATCTTCCATTTAGAGATTTAGAATATTCCCAAACAATCTACAAGATATTGGTTTCTAATATAGTTAGGACATAAATTAGATGCTACTAAGTAATGAAGAAATAGGTTATTTCTATCTCTTTTTTTGTCCCACAAATAACATACCAAGTTCGAGAAAGACTCAGACTTGAGTGTTTCTTTTGAACTTAGGGGGTGGTGATTTTAGACTTCCAAATCATCTTGTATTGCTAAAAGTTAATGTTGCACAAAGTGGTGGATGAATGTAGAATTAGGAAGAAGAGCTTTTAGTGAAAATTGATACTAAGAAGGCCTACGATCATGTGGATTGGATCTTCCTTGATTTTGTTTTTAAAGGTAAGGGTTTTGGACCTACATGGAGGCAGTGGATTTAGGGATGGCTATCTATAAATTTTTCCACCTTTGTTACTAAGAGTTGAAGGGGAAATTTTGCGCTTCAAGGTCTTAAACAAGTGAATCCTCTTTCTTTTTTTATTCACTTAGGTAGTGAATGCTTAAGTATATCTAATTTAATTGAGAGGATCTCACGTAGTAGAAAGAACTTGATTGTTTCACATCTTCAATTTGCAAATGATACTATTTTGTTGTCTGATAGGCCTCCCATTAAACTGACTTATGTGCGTCGCAAAGGAAGGGACACAGGAAAGTAGGATGGGCAGGGCT
>JANKKC010044593.1:0-18415 GCA_026225755.1 Bursera bipinnata
ACGGAGTGTTGTAAAGTTTTTTAAATTCATAGCGTTTGAAAAACGCTGTAAAATGTATACAAAAAAATATTAACCGCGTTTAACGTTGTAAAACGATGTGTCGGTGTTAAAAAAACAACTTTTTGCAGCGTTTTTTTTAAAAACGCTGTAATATTGTGCTGTAAAAACTTAAATTTCTTGTAGTGTATAAAAGCCTTGCATAACTTCAATTGTGACTAATTTGGGGAAGAATTATAATAAAATAACATGAAAAATCTAACAAAAAAACTGATATAAATTAAGAACAAGAACAACATAAAAACAGGTATAATTGGATAGAACAAATCACTTACCGCTAGTTCATTAACAGATGATAAGTCTTGTGTATGAAAAATGCCTTAAGGCACAACATTATTTGAGAAATCTTTTCCATGAAATCTAACACCTATTGGGATATAGGAAAAGCATTAAAAAAAAAAATTTAAAGACAAAAAAAAAAAAAAAAAAAAAAAAAAAAAAAACATAAAAAAAACNAAAAAAAAAAAAAAAAAAAAAAAAAAAAAAAAAAAACCATAAAAAGAAGGGCAAAAGTGCTATGGGGTCCTTGTTTGATTCTCAACAGATAGCAAGATTAGCTTTCTATCGCTGTCCAGACAAATGGAAAAGAAACAAAATGATAATAAATACATTGACGTACAGATAATGTAGTAAATGCAGAAAAGAATGACACGAGTTTAATATACTAGACAATTAAATAATTAAGTGGTTAAAGGATGGGCTAATATTGACTCATTGTTATAGAATATCTTATCCCAAAAATCTTTTGATTTAATATATAAATGGTCGTTGTGGATAGGGGTTCATTATCAGGACTAGCACGTATGCATGTCTCCCACTTTCACCGTTGTGTCCTTTCAATACTAAAGAAATTAAGTGCTAAAGCCCGCTTCTATCATACATGAGTTGTAGGTTTGTCTATAATATTATTTGCATCTTCTATTAGTTCTAAGTTTGCTTTATGTAATGCACTTCTGTACTTCGGTACATTTTCTTGGGGGGATTTATGCTAACGTTATTTATTCAAATCTTATATATTTAACTGACATATTTGAATCTCAACATGTTAATCTTACCTCAGTAATATTGATCACTTGAAATAAAAGTAGAGTAAATCTTCGATTCAACTTATTAAAGATAATATATAATTTTGAACGTGTTGATATTTACTTCATATTTCCCACAACATGTCACTTGAGTGCTTTTAACTAATTTGAGTACGTCAAGGAAGAAACTTCTGTGAGCCAATTTGATTTGCTTGCTTCAGTTGTTATTGAAGTCAAACTAGGTTTGGTTGATTAATTTAATTGACCGAGAGCCGATGGAATGTATCATGTGAAATGAAAGTTCTATTAATCGAGCCATCCTTGATTTTCATAATGCATAGTTCAGAAGTACAAAAAGCAAAAGACATGATTTTTATTTTACTTTACTAAAGGAAATCGATACGTATGTGGGAACCTCGGAAATACTAAAGAATTAAAAATGTAAAAGTACAAAAGGGTGGAGGTAATAATGGCACACATAATAGATAATTAAGAAAAACATGGTATAAAAATCATCATAGGCTAGAAAACAAAACAATTATATAGAACTGAGTCATCTTACGTCTCCCATTCATCAGATTTTATAAGATCTTGGCTAAACTACACATAATAGATAATTAAGCTTTCATTACGAAAAACATTGGTATACAAATCATCATATGCTAGAAAACAAAACAATTATATAGAATTGAGTCTTCTTTCATCTCCCATTCATCAGATTTTGCAAGATTAGATTTTGCAAGATTTTTTCTGAACAATAAGGATAACCCCAAAAAGTTGTATTATCTTTGTCTACCAGTTAGAGCTCTTCATCACCCCATGACAGGTCTACTAGGGTTCATAACTACTACTCTTATTGTAGGACACGACTTCTACCAAAAAAATTATGCAGAAATAAGAAGAGTAATAATTCAATAATACAAAGATAACAATATTTAACATGGTTCGGCATCATTTTTTTTTACCATCCATTACTTACCTCTATGTATGAATAGATAAATTCACTAGACTACCAAACTGAAACTGGTGCCTGCTCTACCTGTATAGATTCAAAAATCACTTTTATGTCTTCCTAAAAGCCTACAAGGTTGTTTACTCTTTATATCTAGCATCTCTCCTATAACTAGATCTGATTCTTAATTTTTATATTTATAGGTTTATAGAGAGATCTTCTATTCTTAATAGAAGCTTAATAGAAGTCAGACTCCTATTGATTCTATTCTAATAGAAGTAACTAGAACTAAGAAAATATAATCCTAAATAATAGTAAATCATAAAACCTAATCATAAAAGAAAATCAGACCGTAGCCATAGGTCTTTGACTTGATTTCTTCCAACTAGGATTCATATTACACTCTAACAACTTATTCTAATAATTACCATCTCTTTTGAAGAAAAATCTTTTCATGTACGAGAATATGAACTTACTTTTGTCGTCACATAATAATGAATAACGGTAGTGGGTTGGCAGTTATGTAATAAATATTAAAATATCCTTTATCATTTCGTAGTTAATTTATTAAGGCATCACAATCATGAACATTCTCGCTTGACCCATGATAACCCACGCTTAAGTGGGGTTCGAAATCCCCATACTTTCCTTGTCTATATACAGTGAGAGGGATGTAGCACACCACGCAAATCAAAGAAGTGGTGTCTAGGATTCTTAATTTCACTGAAAACATGAAAGCTTCATTTGCTTTCTCCGCACTCTCCTTACTTCTCCTGGTATGCATTTCTTTTGAGAACCAGTTTAACCTTAATTTTGTTTCAATATCCGTTCTTCGATTTTGTTTCCATGTTTGAAACTTTATAGTTCATGTAAACTTCAGAAGTCATCATGCCATTCTCAAAAACTTCAGAAACATTGGGGAAAATTTTAAATTTATTCCACTTATTTTCCATTTATCTGATTATTAATTTTTACAATTTTTTATTTGCTCGGTCTAATTTTTTATTTTATCTTTCGTGTGCAGTTTGCTAGCACTATTGGTGCTAGGAAAGACACAGGCGGATACTGGAGAGCTGACGTGAAAGATCAGTCCATGCCAGAATCAATCCAAATTAGTGTGCATGCAGATCCTATAGCCAACTCTGTCTCTCGTGAGAAAGCTGATTGTCGTACATCTGAAAGCTTTGAGGAAAAGAAAGATAAGCTTTTTGTTAAAAACCTTCAGCCGCATATTACAATTTACCAAAATGATGATCATGATATCAATATCATGGAACAAAAATCTCTTTCCAATGACTTTGAGTCCGGACCCGATGTTACAATTTACCACAATGATATCAAACTGACCAAATCTCTTTCCAGTGACTTTGAGTCCGAACCCGATGTTACAATTTACCACAATGATATCAAACCTATCAAATCTCGTTCCAATGATTTTGAGTCCGGACCTGATGTAACAATTTACCACAATGAAATCAAACCGACCAAATCTCTTTCCAATGACTTTGAGTCGAGACCCGATGTCACAATTTATGACAATGATATCAAACCGATCAAATCTCTTTCCAATGACTTTACGTCGGGACCCGATGTCACAATTTACTACAACGATATCAAACCAATCAAATCTCTTTCTAATGATTTTGTGTCAGGATCCGATGTTACAATTTACCACGATGATATCAAACCAATCAAATCTCTTTATAATGACTTTGAGTCTGGACTCGATGTTACAATTTATCACAACGATATCAAACCAATCAAATCTCTTTTCAACAACTTTGAGCCAAGACCCGATACTACCATCTACCACAATGATATCAAACAAACAGAAGATAAATCTTTTGCAAATTTTCTTGAGCCAAAACCTTATGTTTCAATTTAACATAATGACATCAAGCCAACGCAGAGAACAAACAGATGATCATGCGAGATCCTTTGCTAAAAACCTTGGACCCGAGCCTGGCGTTTGCACTCATCACTTTAATTATATGTTGTATGTAATGTTGTGAAGTCAAGAAAACCTTCTTCGGTTCTACCGGTTGTACTTCGGGGCCGGTTTTCTCCTTATGTATGATATACTGGGGTTTGTGTTTAATAAGCTATGTAAGAAGTGTGTGGCTTACTTTGCAGTATTATCAGGGCGATGTTTACTGTGAAGTAGCAGTCTCGATCAGTCTGCAAGATGATTCAATAAAGGTGTGCCAGTTTGATTATCCTGTAACAAACTTCTGTCACTGAGTTGTTTTCGTTTCCAAATTCCGGACCCGCTTGGCGCTATCTTTTTCTCTTCTGAAATATAATTTTTTACGATAGACTCAATCATTTTAAAATTTTTTCCTTTTAAAATTCTAATCAAAAGCACAAAATTCATACTTCAAAAATTAGGATACATAATTTCAAAAGGTACTAAAAATATATATATACCATTTGATAAATAATATTTGACAAACAGAACTCTTCTTTCAAAAATACTATAGTTCACGTGTAAACCTTCTTAAGGAACATGGGATGGTTTTTTTTTATTTTTTTTCTCCCCTTATGGATGAAAGGCTATAATCACAATCTATTTAATTTTGTAGATTTTAAATGAAGCATAGACTCCCTAAATGTTATAATTCTGTATAAACTCTTCCTTGTTTGTTTACCCATTTCCATTGTATTCATTGTTTTGATTTTGGTTTTGGTGTCTTCTAGAATGTGAAAAACTTGTTTAGTTGTTTTCATTTAAAAATGGAAAATTAAAAAAATATGTAGTTAAGGTACAAACTCAATAATGTAATTTTTAAAAGAGTTTAATTTTTTTAAGAAACAACAAAATTGTTGTTTTCTCAATTCTTTCTCTTCTTCTTTCTATTTTTTTAAAGTAATCTCACTACAAACTAAATAACCAGATATATTCTCTATCTTTCATTCTCTATGAAATTACATAAATAAATATTGCATTTTTCATTCCAACACAAAAATTAGCGTAAAACAAAACTAAAAAATTCGTCTCCAAACAGGACAAATATACCGTTCTTTAGGCTGGCTTCCAATTTTGTATGATAATGCCAGATCTTACATGCATTAATCTTTAAAAGCAAAATGACAGAGAGGCAGAGAAGCTTGTTAAGTTGATGAAAAAACCATGCTATATGTGAGGTTTAACTTAAATATTTATATCCTTCAGCAACTATCAACATTGAGGTTATTATTTACCGAAAATGAATAAATCAGAGAACAAAAGGACGCTCCGATATCAATTTACTGAAGATTAAAAAGGACATGAGTTTTATATGCTATGCAGACACTGTAAAAGAATCAAAGTACAGGCTCATGAAGACTTTTTCTCACCATTAAAATAACATATGTTACCTTCTGTAGACTTTTTAGTAATATATTCGATAAAATTATAAGTGGTTACCTGTTCATTAATAATCACTAATTTAAAAATGTATTTCTTTAATAATTGCATAGATTAATACATACATCATGATGCTACTCTTGCTTTTATTAATGATTAATAATCCACATGTAAAATGAGGTTGGAAATCCCCTTACTTTTCTTGTCTATATATAATAAGAGGTATATAGCAAACCATGCAAATCACAGAAGTAATTAATATTTATCTAGGATTTTTAATATCGTTGAAAACATGAATGCTTCGTTTGCTCTCTCCACACTCGCTTTACTTATTCTGGTATGCATCTCTTTCAGAACAAGTTTAACCTTATAATTATGCTTCAATCTCCATCCTTCAATTTATTGTCCATTTAATTATCTTTGCTTTCTGTCAAAAAAATTTTACGATTTTCTGTCTATTTTTTTTTTTTCTTTCTTTCTTTCTTTCCTGTGCAGTTTGCTAGCTCTTTTGGTGCTAGGAAAGACATGGGCGAATATTGGAGAGCTGATGAGAAAGATCACTCCATCCCTGAATCAATCCAAACTGGGCTTGTTCGTGAGGTTCCTACCAGCTACAAGAAAGAAAAGCTTTGTGATAAAGACTTCAAGCCAATACATGATGCTTCCATTTATCACAACAACATCATATTACCGACTGAAAAGAAAGCTTTTATCAAGGACTTCGAACCAAGGCCCGATACTACAATTTATCATAATGACATGAAACCAAACCAAGAGAAATCTTTTTTCAACTACTTCGAGCCAAGGCCTGATGCTACAATATACGTTAATAGCATTGAATCAACCGAGGAGCCAAGGCCTGATGCTACACTTTATCACAATGACATTAAACCAAACCAAAAGAAATCTTTTGTTAACAACTTCAAGCCAAGGCCTGAGCCTGATGCTACAATTTATGTTAATGTTGTTGAATCTGTAGAGGAAGAAAGGCCTGATACCACAATCTATCATGAGTAAATAAGACTCATGCTTGCTTTCATGCAGGGTAGAGCCCCTTACGATAAGGGATAGTTATTAACAGGGGCTCATTGAGTAAGCTTGTGATATGTCTTTCTTTTGCAATATTTGGTTAATAAGCGCAGGAAGAAGTCTACTGTTAATAAGTAGCAGTAACGTAAGATATTACCATTAAATAAAGGCCTGTGAAGTTTATTACCATTTTATGTTCTATCAATTTTTCGTTAATTTCCAAGTATAAGAGCCTTTCATAACGGCAGTGCTTTCTAAAACAAAATTCAGTTGATTTGATCATTCATTTAGTAGCAATTATATATCCGATTGATGCTAGCCGCGGTAGGATTTTTGTTCATTTTTTCTTGTGAACAATTATGGATAAATTATGCATGCATGTTATGTACAATATTAGAAGAAAAGTTTCATTTTAAAGCACGTTTAATATCCAATAAAAAATTAAAACCAGATATAAATTTAAAAAAAAAAAAACGAATCCTATTANTCACGTTTAATATCCAATAAAAAATTAAAACCAGATATAAATTTAAAAAAAAAAAAACGAATCCTATTAATTGGTTTAAAGTGTTCTCCCTAGGTATTAAAAGAAATCATTCATCCACTTCATATTAGAAAACAATTATTATTAATAGGATTCTATTTTAAGGATTATACACTAAGGTTGGATCACATCAAAATGAAAATTATATATACAAGTTGACAAATGGTGAGAAACAATTGTACATCAGCTCATTGTTAGTTTCTTGTTACGACTGATTGTCAGTTTGTAAAATCTGACAAGCAGCGGTCATCAATTCATCAGATTGTGATGAGTATGGATTATATATCATATTAAAAAAAAAAAAAAAAAGATTTGGCTAGACAATCAAAAGAAATTATAAATATATTATATTTCAAAATATTNCATCAATTCATCAGATTGTGATGAGTATGGATTATATATCATATTAAAAAAAAAAAAAAAAGATTTGGCTAGACAATCAAAAGAAATTATAAATATATTATATTTCAAAATATTCCCTCTATATTTTGTTATGTACGCATTTTGTATTCTGCTATATATAAGGCATAAAGCCTTTATTACAGATTATATTGCTTATTGCTCAGCTATCATGTGAACCAATTGAAATTTACTATTTCCTAAATTAGAAATCCGTGGCTCATAAAATAATCCGAACTCATTTTCTTTATCAATATGGAATATAAGTTTTTTATGGTGATTGATTTTTAATGAATATGATAATCCCATCTCAATACTGTTTGACCAACTTGAAACACTTAATAGGAAAGCTTCAATATTCAAATTATTAAAGTCCTTCAGGATGCATGGAAATCTACGTACTTATTCACCCGCATCTTGTCACTTAATTGGTTTAAAGGTTAAATGAACTTCTTTATTCTTTAAAAATATATATATATTGAAAAAGAGAAAGAAAAGAAAGAAGACATGTTTAGTTTGAAGGTATGATATATATGAATATCATATGCTAGAAAACAAAACAATTATTTCATGAAATAATATTTCAAATAAAAGAAGTGTGCATATATATGGGCATGAGTTTCATATGTCTGCACATCATCCCCACCCAGCTGCTGCATGCCGTGAAAGAAGGGGAGCAAATCAAAAAGAGAGAAATTAAAAAGAAAATCTGTTTGAAAAGATTGATCAACTAAGGAAATTAAACATTTGGCAATAGGGTTTCCACTTGCCTTTATCACTGTGAAAATATATAATAATATGGGAAATGGCTTGCCTCTGGTCATGCCCAGCAGAAGAGAAACCTTATATGCGTTAAGGACTTAGAGATGATCGAGATCTGCTGATATCTCAACTTTATATGCGACCTCTATAAAGACAGTAAAGTAATCAAAGTAAAGGCTGATTATGACTTCTTCTCACCGTCATCGTACCTTTATCCAAAAATCTTGCAGTGGCCAACTTTTGGTTAAAGATTGTCGTCAGATGTAAAATTAAAATATATATCCTTAACAATTGCTTAGATTAATTAATCAACATAGGCAACTTGATGAATAGTATCCTTGCTTTGATTAATATTTAATGTATATATATATTAACCCACATGCAGAATGACGTTCGAAATCGCATTACTTTTCTCGTCTATAAATAGTAAGAGGTTTTGTAGCAAATCAAGCAAATTTCATAGAAGTAATTGATATCTAGGATTCTTAATATCATTTAAAACATGAAAGATCAGCCTGCTCTTTCAACACTGGCAATATTATTTCTCTTGGTATGCATTTCTTTTCAATATCCATCCTCTATAGTCTATATGTTATGCGTTTGTTAGAAACTTTATCCTTGAACATTGTAGAGCTGATGTGAAAGATCAGTCCATCCCTGAAACAATCCAAACTAGCCTTGTTAGTGAGGATCCTATCAGCTACAAAGAAAAGCTTTTTGATAAAGACTTCAAGCCGGTACCTGATGCTTCCATTTATCACAACAACGTCAGATTACCAACTGAAAAGAGCTTTTATCAAGGACTTCGAACCAAGGCCCGGTGCTTCTATTTAGCATAATGACATTAAACCAAACCAAGAGAAATATGTTGTCAACGACTTCGAGCCAAGGCCTGATGCTACACTTTATCACAACGACATTAAACCAAAGCCAGAGAAATCTTTTGTTAACAACTTCGAAGCAAGGCCTGATGCTACAATATACTTTAATGTTGTTGAATCAGAGAAGGAACAAAGGCCTGATGCTACAATTTATCATGGATAAATAAGACTCATGCTTGCATTGTTGCAGGGTAGATTCGTTACCATATGGGATAGTGAAATAGGGGCTCAATGTGTAAGCTATATAATATTGTGCCCTACTTTTGCAGTATTTGGTCAACAAGTGCAGGAAGAAGTCTACTGTTAAGTAGTATCCTGTCAAGTGTATTTGCCCTTAAATTCTATCAGCTCTTCTTTGATTTCTAAATATAAGAGCCTTTCATAACAATGAATGATCTCTAAAACAAAAATTACTTGATTTGATTATGCTATTTACAACAATATTACCGGCTAATCAATGCAAACTTGTAGGATTTTGTCAATTTTTTCTTGTGAAAGGTTAAAATCATGCATGTTGTGTACAATATTATTACAGCAAAAGCTCTATTTTAGGATTTTTTAATATCCAATGTGTGATCAAGTGAAATTCATTAATTAATGTAAAGAAAGATTAACTTAATTGAATTCAAGCAACATAATTTAATTCTTCTGCACCTGATAATTGCTGTCTTAATACAGTAACTGAATCCACTTCAGGAAAGTTACTAGTCTGATAAATCAACTACATCACATCTCCAATCAAAAGGGTCCAAATTTTCTAAAATATTTCTCTTCTCCAATTTCAACGGTGTAGATTCACTCTCGAAACAAAATGCAGCTATTTATCCTAGACCGCCGCTACACAAAAAGCATTTTTATATTACCATAGACTATTTTGTTTCTTCCACAACTATGATGCTTTATATGTCCGATAAAACGCTTTTCTTTTCCGTGGAAGAAATAGTTTTGGCTCTGCCAATAACAATCTATATAAATGCTTGTGTGTCTCAGCTCAGCGGAGTGACACACTGAACCGAAGTCCTCGAAACAAACCAAATCGTGAAATGGAAGAGAAGCGCCGGGAAGCCGGGAACCAGCCGGCGGCTGCGAGCTCAGCCGCGGCGGGTTCTGATTCACCGGCATCAGAGCCGTCTTCGTCGCGGCGCCGAGCCGGAGGGCAAAAGAGAAAAGCCACGGCGCTCTCAACGACGAACGCGTCATCTACGCCGTCGAAACGAATCACTCGCGAGAAGAACTTGATTTCTCACACTCCGATCTACAACCACAACGGACCTTTGACGAGAGCTCGGCAGGGCCCCAGCACTCTCAGCGGCTCGGCTGGAGGATTGGCTTCGGCTTCAGCCGACGGAAAGCTCGATGCGGCGCGAGATGACAAGAAGCTTGAGGCAGTTGAGGAACTGAACAAAGCGAGTGAACAGTGGGAGGCATTGGAGGCGAAAATTGAGGCGGATTATGAGGCGATTAGATCTCGTGATAGTAACATTCATGTGGTGCCTACACATTGTGGTCAGCTTTTCGTTTCTTTTTTCAATTTTTTTATTTTGATTTCGAAACCTAACTTTGATGTGGTTTGAGGCGAATTTGAGCTAAAACTGATATTTTTCGTTTGGTTACTGAGAAATTGTGAAATTTTTTAAATTTCCGGACCTTCAAAGGCTTACTTTGAGCTTAAATTCTAGTGATTTGTTCGTAGGAAGATTAATTTGTGTTCCATTTGTCAGGAAACTAATATGTTTGACTTTGGTTGCTGATTTAATAGGTGGGTTAAGAACTATGTGGAATTTTGGGAATTTGCGTTTAGTGGCTTAGTTGAATTTTTTTTTTTTTTTTTGGTTTAAAGATGGCAAAAAGTTTCAAATTCTGAGGGTTTTTTTTTTTAATATTTTTATCTTTTTTGGTTTCATTTATTTAATTGGGTTGTTCTCATTTGCTTATTTTGATAGGAAACTATATGTTCTTGTGTGCTTTTTGAGAAAAAAAAATTGAGGAAAAGAGAAGGTTGCATTCTTGAATATTTTGTGTCTTGGTGCTTCGTTATGAGCTAAATTGCTTTGTGGTTCTAATTAGATATCTTAGATGGGAAATTTCTAGTTTCCTTCTTTTGCTTTTTTTCCTTTCATTAAATTAAAATTGTCCATGCCCACTTCAATGTAAAATTAGAGAAAGGGGGAAAGGCTGGTTTTGTGGCATAAAAGTTATTTTGTGAAATTGAGGATATGAATGAAAATGAAATTTTGAATTTTGTGCTGTTTAAGTTTTGTAAAAATTACATAAGTTAAGCCAATTTTTTTGTGGAAGGCAGGCTCAAGAAAATTGTTTTCCTTGTCCGTATGATCTCCTTTTATGTTTTTGCCCATCTATTTGCGTACTTTCTATAAGTTATCTGCAGCTTGGTAGGAAATTCATGTCAAGTTTGTATCATCGAATGCAAATTATTTTTGCAATGAACCAGCCTCATTGAACCTCCTTACCCCTTTGTTGCCTTGAAGAATGGGGAAAAATATTAAATATCTTAGATGGAAAATTTCTAGTTTCCTTCTTTTGCTTTTTTTCCTTTCATCAAATCAAAATTGTCCATGCCCACTTCAATCATAAAATTAGAGAAAAGGGGAAAGGCTGGGTTTTTGGTATAAAAGTTACCATGTGAAATTGAGGATACGCAGTTTAAGGTTTGTAAAAATTACATAAAATTAAGTCAATTTTTTTATGGAAGGCAGGCTCAAGAAATTTTTTTTTTGCTTGTCCAGATGATCTCCTTTTATGTTTTTGCCCATCTATTTGTCTACTTTCTATAATTTATCTGCTGCTTTGAAGGAAATTCATGTCAAGTTTGTATCCTTGAATGCAAATTATTTTTGCAATTAACTAGCCTCATTGAACCTCCATACCCCTTTGTTACCTTGAAGAATGAGGGGAAAAAAAATTCAAAATATAGATTTTCTTTTTTTTTTTTTTTGGTGCACATGTGCGGCAATGAAAATCACTTGTTTTCAATTTGGACACTTATCTCCACTTTATAACAATAGGTTGGTTTTCATGGACAAGAATTCATGCTCTTGAGGAGCGAGGATTGCCTTCTTTTTTCAATGGGAAGTCTCAGAACCGAACTCCTGATATGTACGTTGAGATACGTAATTGGATTATGAAGAAGTTCCATGCAAATCCGAACACTCAGATTGAGTTGAAAGATCTATCAGAACTTGAAGTTGGATGCCTGGAGGATAAGCAGGAGGTAATGGAGTTCTTGGACTTCTGGGGTTTGATTAATTTCCATCCTTTCCCTCCTGTAGAGTCCACTGTGGCAAATGCTGAAAATGACAGGGTGACAAATGCTGAAAGTGATGGGGTAACAAAAAAGGATTCTTCACTTTATAAATTGTATCGCTTTGAAGAAATTCAGTCATGTCCTCCCTTTGCTCCAAAGCCTAACATAGTATTTCCTACTACGCCATCTGGGTTGTTTCGAGAGTCTGCAATTGCTGAAGAGTTGGTGAAGCCTGAGGGGCCAGCTGTTGAGTACCATTGCAACTCTTGCTCAGCAGATTGCTCTCGCAAGCGCTATCATTGCCAAAAGCAGGTTGGTGATTTCTTTTTCCTGTTTTAGAATATCAAGTTTATTCTGTCTCTTATAAGGAGGAAACATTATGCCTAAAATTTTTATTATCATTGCCCTTACTTATCAATGATTTTGTCTGGTCATCAGTTTTTATTTTCATGCTTCATCGTCTCTTTTGCATTTTGTGTGTGGTGCAATTCCTTGAATCCAGCAGTTAACTGCCATAAGTTGGTCAATCATGTGAGCATAGAAATGATTGACATGTCACAGTGATGAAACATGTGTTTACTGAAGCAATATTTAATGTGTTATTGGTTAACTTTATTTCTAACTCTATAATGCATTTCTGTTCACTGATTATGGTCATATTTCGCAGGCAGATTTTGATTTATGTTCTGACTGCTTCAATAATGGAAATTTTGGCTCTGGCATGTCATCAACGGATTTTATTCTCATGGTGCCGGCTGAAGCTGCTGGTGCAAGTGGCGGCAAATGGACAGATCAGGAGACTCTTCTCCTTCTCGAAGCATTGGAGCTTTATAAGGAAAACTGGAATGAAATTGCGGAGCATGTTGCTACTAAAACAAAAGCTCAATGTATAATGCACTTTGTTCAAATGCCAATAGAGGATGTCTTTCTCGATTATGATGATGCTATAGGTGCCAATTCCAAAGAAACTGCAGAGTCTACTGTGATTAATGATGATCCTTCTGTCCCGAAAGATGGTACTGAAACATCAGAAAATAAGAGTGGCGCTAATGAGGGTCAGACCCAAACTTCTCCAATGGAAACTTCAAAAACGGAAGATGCAAGTGATGCAAAAATTTCTCAGGAAACTTCAAAACCTGAAGATGCAAGTAAAGTTAAAGTTGGTGAGGAAATGTTAAAATTGAAGGATACCTGTGAAGTGAAAGCAGGTCAGGCAGACAGTGAAAACATTGCCTTGAAGGCTCTTAGAGAAGCATTTGAAGCTGTTGGTTTTCTATCAGCACCTGAAATCCCACGTTCCTTTGCTGAAGTTGGAAACCCTGTCATGGCCCTGGTAAGTTGAATGTATTATAGATGCACAAAGTTTGGGGCTTTTCTTTGAGTTTGTTTGGGGAAAACTGTAAGGAAATTACTTCTAATTGATCTATTAGGTTTAGACTGAATATTTTATAAAATTTATTTAAGAAGTATGAGGCTCATTTATTGCATTTCAGGAGAAACATTAAATGACATTTATTTTCCCCAATGAAAAAGTTATTGGGATTCCTCTTTATGTTTAGATTCAGAGGGAAAAGTGATTTTCAACATCGATATTGTCTCAAACCTAGGTAGTAAGACCTGCTAACTGCAAATTAGCAAATCATTAAGAGAACAATCTTGTGAAATATTTGAGTAGAACTTTTGTTTTTCACAATGTTGACCTGCCTCTCTCTACCTTTGGGAAGCATCTAAAACCATCCATCTGTTCTTCTTGCAATGATCATAGTGGACCAACTTTTAGGAATCATTATGGAGTTTGTCCCTGATCAAGGTGATTCTTAATCACCTTCAACCTTTAATAATTGGGAATGTTCAGGAGGACCACACTTTAAAAGAATGAGGTGTATGTTTATTATATATTACCAAATTTCAGTAACTGACATCTCAGGCCTGCTGCAGTCCTTTACCATACAACTTTTGAATGTAATTTTATCCTTGACGGAAATTTAATAAAGTTTTCCTTGCTCATTTTATAATTATGTACAACAAGTTTGTCCTTAAATGTATGAAAAGGATTTGCCTTTTGTCATCTTACCAGGAGAAAATATTTTACTTGCTTATTTGCATTAAGAAATTTCAACTTCATTTTGCTCTCTTCTGCAGGCAGAATTCCTAGCACTGTTGGTTGGACCTGACAATGCTACTGCTGCAGCCCGTGGCTCTCTGAAATCCATATCTGGCAGTTCTCCTGCCTTGCAGCTGGCTGCAAGACACTGCTTCATTTTGGAAGATCCACCAGGTGATAAGAAGGAATCAACTCATTCTGAGAGGTATGTGACTTTATATCAGTTTTAACTCTGGCAGTTTCTGAGATTTGTGTCTGATGTCAATAAGAGATTTGCAGTGTTGTTGCCGAAATAGCTGATCAAGATACTCAAAAAGATGAAAACCCAGAAAACACAAACCACAAAGAGGATAACACTACCTCAATGTTGGAAGAAAGAGATTTATCGAATGATCAAGTTGACAAGATAACTGAAGATTCAGTTCCTGAAGAAAAGAGAACATTTTCTATTTTAAATGATAAATCCACTGATGAATTACATGCTGTAAAAGATCCTGGCAACAAGACTAGTCCTGAGAAAGTTGAAGCCGGTGATTTGAATGAATTAAGCAATCAAGAATTGCCTAAGGACAATCAACCAAGTATCATGGAGGAATCAAATGATTTATCATCCAAGGTTCCTTCAAGTTCGGTGAAAGAGCTAGGAGAGGGAAATTCTGTAGAAGAGCCTTACCTGCCTGTAGAGCCAAGTAATTTGTTGTCTGATTCTGTTCCATCATCAGAAAGGAATGAGGCTGTTCAGCCAAGTACATCAAATTCAGCTGTAGAGCCATCTCAACCTTCCAAGGCAACAAAGGATGTAGATATGATTTCCGATTCTCTGCCCTCAGAGACTAATGAATCTGAGCAACCAGTTACTGCAAGTTCCAAAGCAGAGCCCTCTCAACATACAGAAGCACCAAAGGATGTGGATTTGGTGTCTAGTTCACTGCCCACAGAACTGAATGAACCTCAACAGACAGATCCAGTGATGGAAAATGGAACAAGTACAGGTCTCTCTATACCTCTTTTTCTCTATCTGAAGCTGTCTTATTAAATTGGAAATGTAAAAGTGCTGGCTGAGAAAGGAAAGCATTTGTTAATTAGTTTAGGCATATATACAGAACTATTGAAGAATTTTTTAGGAATTTGGAAATATTTTTGAGTCATGCCATAGCTACTTGAGTCCCTAAATCTTGCGTGATAATTTTTAACTAAGATCTAATTTAGTGTTCAGGACATTTTCATTGAGAAGGTGTGTGCTTCGGCTTCATAGAGTTGATAAGAGTCTTGGTTGACTTGAAGTTTTGGTTGCTGGATTTGATCTGTTTTCCGATTCTATGTCCTTGTGAAATCTATTCTTTGCAGGCGAGGATCATACCAGAGACAGTAAAGAAGAGAAGCATGACTGTAGAGAGACAGAAGACAACCATAATATTGATAAATTAAAGCATGCAGCATTTACTGCACTTGCTGCAGCAGCGGTGAAGGCCAAAGTTCTTGCCAATCAGGAAGAGGATCAAATTCTACAACTTGCTGCATCTGTGATAGAAAAGCAGGTAATGCTATAGTCAAGTGGACATCTGTCGTGTATTGTTTACTTCAGGAGTTTGACAAGCTGGAAGCTTACATTTGTTGCAGTTGCAAAAGTTGGAAACCAAGATAGCTTTCTTTAATGACATGGATCATGTGACGTTGAGAGTAAGAGAGCAATTGGACAGGTCAAGAGAGAGGCTTTACCTTGAACGGGCACAGATAATTGCAGCTCGACTTGGCTCTTCGAGACCAATGCCAACATTGATACCTGCAAACAGAATGATGATGAACATCGCTAACTCAGTTGCAAGACCTCCTATGAACATGCATTCCCCACGGCCTCCAATTTCAAGACCCATGGGGACCATATCTCCTGCCACTTCTAACTCCTTTATATCTGCAACCGTAGCAGGAAGTTCGATTCGGCCTCCCAACCAGGACAATCTTTCTTCAGTTGGAACAAAGTAATCTCTCATCAGAGTTCAACATAGAGTTTCATACAGTTACTACTACTACCAAGTGAGTTATATTTTTTTCTCTTTGTCATTCTTGTTAAAACTGGGAAATCTATTTTTGTAGTGGATCCTTGGAAGAAATTCAGCCTGCTGAATAAAACCTCTGTTTATATTCCCAAGATTTTGACTGTTAATGAACAACCACAAAATAAAAATATTCTCTACTTCAAGTTTCTGTTTAAAAAAAGGCCCAAATGAAAAAACTCAAATTTTGGAGGGGCCAACGGTTAAAATTTTAATATTTTTAAAATTTTTAATTTATAAATGTATTGATTTTTTTTTGGAGGGGTGGCATTGGTCTTCACTAAGCTCCGCCCCTGTCCGTATACAACGCATGGCTGCCATCTGCAGAGAAGTCTAAGGTCCTGTGAAAACCAGCACTTCTAATTTGTCACATTGGATGTGATAAACGTAAGGGAATTGAGGCATGTGACAAAAATGGCGTTTTATTGATCTCTTGTAGCTTCCTCTGAATTTATTCATTATTGTATTAGTTGTAGAATGTTAAGATTTGTTGTTATGTAGATAACCCAAGATCGGGTTGTATAGGAAAGTACTATATATCTAACAGATTTATTTTAATCAGCAAGCACAATTTCCTATTGCTTAGTTAAGGGAGTTCTGCTGGTTAAGAGATGTGCCCATATATCCATTTGTACTTATATTGCTTTTGGCTATAATTTCAACGTTTGTGCTTTTTACATCAGTTATTTTTATGCATGTCTTGTAACAACTTATTTTTCTAGTCTCATAGTTTCCTGGAAGAGTCGCATCTCCACATACCATATTCCAAATGCCACATTAGTTCCTCTCTTTATCTTGCATTAGTCAATAATTTATCATTCTACAGAATTTAGTTTTGACCACTGAGCTTAATGAATTTTCCATCTTTTATGCAGCCAGCTCTTGTGAGGTCCTCAAGTTCAACACATTACATTTAACCCAAGGTGATGGTACCATATGTTCTCTAGCAATTTGAAGAGCAGAAGCTTACATTCTGAAATTCTTGCCTTATCACCCTTGGTATCATAGTGGGAGGGAGGAGCAGATTTTTTGTCGTCTTCCCATTCTAATGAACCATTT
Organism: Bursera bipinnata; assembly: GCA_026225755.1. Lineage (NCBI taxonomy): Eukaryota > Viridiplantae > Streptophyta > Magnoliopsida > Sapindales > Burseraceae > Bursera > Bursera bipinnata. The sequence goes on from JANKKC010044593.1 coordinate 17,478, forward strand.
TTCAAGTATTAGCCTCATTCGAGGAAGAAGTCACTTTGATGGCTAAACTTATTAGAAACCTGCAGATTGGTATTCTACTGATGCTTGTTCCTTTGTAAGGCTAACATATTATATAAATTAACTAGGTGTCAGTTTATTCGTTGTCTTAACGGAAACTAGTGTCAAGTTTGTGCAAGGTTTGTATCTTTTGTAGCTTCATCCAAAGTTGTCATGATTGCTCCAAGGTTGTAAATAAGTAGATTTTAGATTTCACATATTGGGGTCGTGTTAACGTAGGTGCTTCGATGTTAAGGGAATTGATTTAGGTGTTGTATACGGTTTCAACGTGATGTTATATTTGATTTTCCAACCCAGTGTGGATAATGTCTAGAGTTCTTTGATTTTTCGTTGATATTGGATGCTCATTTGACATTTCTTTCCGAGGTAGCGACTTAAAAATCCTTGCAAAGCTCCGATAAGTAATAAGCCACATAACGAAGCAACGACTACTTATCATTGATGACTCTCCCAATACTGGACGCGACAATTTGGTAGCAGCACATGTGATAAGTAAACCTGACGAGATTTCTTGATAAGCAAAGAAATTGAAGATTCAGTCATTACGTCTTGATTGGTCTTGGTCTCTTATTTTGTTATGTAACGACCGTGAGAAGAGTCATCCCACTGCTATGAGATGGGTTTTCCAAGCTTATCGGGTTTCGACTATAAATCTTGCAGACTTAGAAGGAGCTTTCTGTACGTTGCGTACGTGGCTGTTAAGGGGGCTTTTATATATTTCATCTTGCATTAAAAAATACACCAGTAATCCGTGTTATAAAAATATTATTTAATTGTAATGAAACCAGTCAATTATTATAGTGGATTTCACCCCTTAATTATTATATGTATTACGCAAGCGATGATGCAAATGTTAAGGATGATTGTGCAAGCAATAATGT
>JANKKC010044594.1:0-18420 GCA_026225755.1 Bursera bipinnata
ATGTCGTTTTTGTTTTTTAAGGTTTGATTGTAAGTCTTAAAATATATAAAAGCTAGTATTTTGACATGTGTACCTTTATTAAGTATTATATTTGTTCTAAATTTTATATACTATAGAAACATATGCAATAATTAATTGGATAAATTAAAATCAAATTACTATAGTATAATCAATTTTTTTTAATTAATATGTCTTATAGTTTGAAAAAATAAAAAGAAAATCTATGTAAAAGAAATAATTAGGTAATTCAATATTTTCAAATTAAGAGAATCGAAATAAAAAGATGTGATTTAAACAGAAATCTTCGAATTATTCTATTCAAACTCATATTGATAACCTCTACTTGTGTCTTAACCTGTCCTTAGAAAGTATTCTAACAATAAAACAATTAAAAATTGGGATCTTTGCAAAAATTACTCAAATTAGGGGATTTAGTTAAAATTTGATTCATTTATGAAAAATTTAGATATCATAACCCATTTGATGTCAGACACTCGACACAGACACCATCAAAACGTTGTTAGATACCACAGACACTATCAAAATACTGTTAGATACCGTTTTTCATTTCATTAGATGTCTGATGTTGTCTGCCATCGAGAGTTTAATGTCAAACATAATTAGATGTTGTTGAACATTAGACAAAGAGTTATGAGATCTAAAATTTTACACGTGGATTACTTTTTAACCACCCATTTAGATTTGATCCATCTTTTAATTATTTTTTAAAAATTAAAATTTTCATTTTGATTAGAAAGATGAATTATCGTAAAGGTTGAGTCAAGGAAAAGATAGATTAAGCAAAAGGGTTTTCATAAAACATTAGTCTTGCTTTTATTCAAAGTTTACTATAGCAGTATTATCGCAAACTTCTTCTCGACATGGCATACATATATATGTATGATGAGCTACAACAATGGTTATATTATTATTATTATTGTATTCAACTTTGAGTATCATATGATTAAGATAAACTTGACCTTGAGCATCTCCGGCTAAAGACCCAACCTTGAGTGCCTTGGATTCAACAGCCGACTTGAGCACTTGGTGTTGGCACACAACCTTGAGCATCGCAAACTTAGAATCATATTCTAATATCAAATATAACGCCATTAAAAATAAAAGATATAAACAATGGTTTTCTTAAATAAACCCATCATCTTAATCTCTATACTCCCAAAATAATAAATATATTATTTTCTTTAAAAAAAAAAAAAGCTTCTACGGCTCTTCAATTTCACTTTTACCAATTACTCAAATATATCAAAATTTACAATATGTTATCAATATCTTGTTTGAAAAAGTTTATTGCAAAATCTATCTTCCACCTAAAAATTTTTCATCTCTTTCTTCCACATATTGTTTTTTACTGATTGCTTTTAACTTAACTAGGCTTCTGATGACAAATATTTTCAGCTTAAAGTTTATAAAAATTTTTTTTTCCTAATTCCATTATGTAATTTTGGATACATGATCGAACTCCATTTGAACTCAACTTGTCTTTTGTATGATTAACTGAAGGACATTTATATATCATAACTATTAATTCCAGTACATATTTCTAAAAGTAAGAGGGGTTTCTTGATGTTTTTACCATAGAGATACATATATCAAATAACACTAACAAATTATAAATAAATCCAATCATCTCAACAATATTATTTAGCGTAAGACATGATCACCCCTTTATATAACTCCAAATTATCACTCAAATTCACCCAAATCCAACATTAAGTTGTAAAGAAAGCATGCTAATTGATTGAATCTTGTCTTAATTAGTTATTTTGGGGTAAGGTTATAAGGGTAATATTTCGTGTACAACCTAATGCATACAATATTAGGTGACATAATGTGGAAAAAAAATGAAATAAAAATTTTAATAAATGTAGTGGAACCACATAACATGATTAAAAATTAAAAAAAATATTAATTTTTTTTATAAATAAATAAAATAAAGTTTTTTAATAAATAAAGTGAAACAAATCAAATGATTTTGTGAGGTCAAGTTATATAAGTAAAGTTGTATATTATACATTTTATCTTTTCTTTTACAACTATTGAATTGTAGTGGATCAATAGTTATTAAAGAGTGTAAGAAATTAAGTTACAATAACCTAACTAATATGTATATAAGATGAGGTAATCTGATTCTAAATTTGAGGTTAGTCAAGAAAATAAGGAAAGATTTTTATTTTTTGGAAAAAAAAATTAAGGGTTCTTTCGCAATAGGAATGATTCATTGCTAACTTAAGTGTTACAAGTGAAAACTTGTCTACCTAAATTAAAATGTGTTTTTAAGATTTTTTTTTTTTTTTTTTTAGAAATTACTGATGGGAAGACAGAGGTTAAACAAGATAAGAATTTCTCATTTTGTCGATACTATCTTCCATGAGGAAAACAATTATATTAATTTTTTAGACTTTGTTGAATATATCTTTCAAAAGCAGCGCAATAATTGTTTTTGATGGGGTAATTAGTTTTTCAACTGGAGTCTGAATTTTCAATCATGTTTATATGAAGATTATGTTTCTTCGTTGAAGTCTAAAAGTATAAGAGAGCCTTTTTTTTTTTTAAATATAAATAAGTTTAAGTTTGACTAGAATCTTAATAAGTCTCAATACGAATATCTGAATAATATTTTTATTTTTATTTTTCTAATGTCTGATGATAAGTATTAAGTTGTTCGATTTTTATTAAATTGACTTATATACCTTGATTAAGTATTATATATATTTTTTATTTAAAAGTTATATAAACATATACATATAAAAATTTAATAAAATTAAAAGAGAAAATAAAAGTTTTCATTTTAAAATAATATTAAAGAAATTATTGTAATAATGAATTAAATAAATTGTAAATAAAATGCTGTATATACAGAAGTTAGAGGTGAATTCTAATACAAAGTAAAAAGATATACACAATAGATAATATTTAAAAATAATAGGGGTAGTTTAGATAATAAATTAAAGATTGTCATTAAGATGTTTTTGTATTAGATAAGAACTAAAATTTAAAATTTTTATGTTTTCATTCAGATGATTCTATTTAAGATTCAGTTGAAGAAAAAAAAACAGGCAACGTAAGATAACAAGATGACTGACCCAAAAAAAGACGTTAAGATAGATTTTAATTTTTTTAAATAGTTTTTCTTAACTGAAAATATTTGAAAGAGTTTTATTAATTTACTATTCAAAATGTCATTAAATCTAATTTTACAAAACCTTAAGAATAAATTTATCAATATTCATTGATTGTTTTTCTAATTATATTATTATTTTAAATATACATTAATTAACAATAATTTTAATGTTACTATAATAATTTGATATTAATTTTATCCAATTAACTACTAACAAATATTTTACATATAAAATATAGAATATATATATATATATATATACATCTATTACTTTTCATAATTAAAAATTGTTAAGTTATTAGTTTCCGTAATTGAAATCAAATAGCTTAAGACTTATTATTAATTTAAAAAAAAAAAGAATATAATGATTGCTTAAAAGAATTCTAAAAAGTAGAAAAAAGAAGAAAATATATGATTGTGAGTAATTAATTGTAATTGCATTTATTTTTTAAAATATATAATATTTTTTCCTTTTAACAACTCTAATTAATGAGAGTGTTTTGACTTTGAGAACTCAACCGACTCTGACGCAAGCGTAAAAATATTCCAATTAGAAACACAGTTAAAATCAAAGTCTTAAGTAGTTAGTTAACTACATTAAACTAAACGAAACCTGTGAGTGAACCAGTTCATCTTAATCAAACTTTTAGTAGTGCACAAACTGTTCGATTTTTTGCTCAAGATACCCGGGATCACACCAGTATTGCATTCTGGATTTTGTTGCCTATCATTCATATCAATGCCTTTTCACTTCTCGTTTTTAAATTCCTTTTAAGGTAAGTAGTTGACTTCTCAAATTAGGAAATACAATATATAATATACTTTCTTATATTTGTTGTGGACTGGTTCTGTAAGCTGGTTTCTAACTTCTGTTTAATTTTCCTAGTCCAGAAATCATGAGGGTCGTTTTTGACAATTTTTGTTTTTTTTAATTCTAATTGACGTTGAGTTCTTTAATTGAAGAAGTAGTTGAATACTAACAGGATTGTTTCTTCTAACTCAGGTGATTTCAGATATTCAGATGAAGTGAGTATCGTAATTTGGTTAACATCCTGTTTAGGTTTTACAGGAACAGTTATGTTCTTGGAAAAGGTTTATCAGAGGAGCTACAGGCTTTCTCCAAAATAAAGAGATACAGAAGCAGTGTCCTGGAAAATTTATTCAGTCCGACAAGGGTCTTGGTTTAAATTCAGAAGAAAAGTGTCCTGGAAAACTTATGTCGTCCGACAAGGGTGTTGTTTCCAATTCAGAAGGAAAGTTTATTGAGAGGAAAGAAAAAGTTTTCCAGGATATGAATACACAGGATTCTTGGGTTCCAGGAACCCCTGCAAAGCTTATTCCAAGAAAGCAGCCGCCACATGCTTGGATTGAGGCGTCAACGAGTTCAAAAAGAAGTTCCTTAGAGGAAATTTCGGTAGAGGCTGTGAATGTGAAGGAGCAGGAGCAGGGGCAGCGTTCAAGTGTCGCCTGTTTTTATCCTAATGGATTATTAGATTTGAACAAAGGCGTTGGTGAGTTGCCAGCTGCTGGTTCAAGTGCTCTGACTCATGAACAAGTTGCTACAGGAGTGCCCAAAGATTTAGATTTTTTTAATTCGGAAAATTTGGATTCTGTGGAGTTAAATAAAGGTTTGATATGTATTGATGCTTGGGATCCGCAATTGAGGGAGCTCTTGAATTCATCATTCCATATTCCTGTTCCAGCTTCCCGGGAATCTTCATATTTTTCTACACCGCAAGATGCAGTTGTCAGGAGTAATAGTTATTTATCTCTACCTATTGTTTCCGGAATTGACAAGGACACAAAAGAACCTGACACCCAGAACTTTTCACATGCAAATTCGCTCTCCTCCGCCCAGAAGAATGAAATCAGTACCAAAGAGAACCTAGAGAATGATACCAACACCACAGAACAAGGTGAGTCCTCCCTATTTAGATGATAGTATAATTGTTGCATTTATATTTTAAGATTAATTTCGGGACACACCAACTTAATATGAAACTATTCTAGTTGAAATTTTCATGCATTGGGCCACTTGCCAACTGAAACGGCAACAACTTTGAAATAATAATATAATTTGTGAATCGTCTAATTACTGTATTGAATATTTTTTAAGTTTCAACCCAGTCATCTATTTTTCTAGTCGACGTTTCTTTTTGAATACTTTTAATGAGACATTTATTTATTTCTTTTGGGACTTGATCTGTTTTCAAGTGCGAATACATGAAATAACATAATTCACAAAAGTTATTCACCGGACTGACTTTGGAGAGAATTATATGAATGATTTTGAAGATCGATTTATGGGCAACAAACTTCTTTTGAATTGCTGAAACAAAAACTTTAACTTTATCTATGACTCAGATGCCTTAAGAGTTCTCTAAGAGGATATGAAAGTGGTTTTCCTTGAAAATAATTGCGTAAAGGTAACAGTTATACCTATGAATTATGGTTTTTGCATATTTATACAGTACTGATTCTACTGAACAACCAATGTATGTAATCCTTTTGCTTTGGAATTCGCAATAACAAGATTCTGTTTCATTTATCGTCCAAATATATTGGTTATGACCATTGCTTTATATGATGTTTATCATGTCTTTATATTTTCTCATGATCACAAAAGTCAAATGCAAGTATCAGTATAATTCCAGCAAGATGTAGCTAGTTCTATTTATCAGATAACATGTTCTAAGATTGTAAATTTTGGTGCAGATGGTCAAAAGAATGCGCTAGAGGAGGTGGCTTCTCCTCTTGAAGTTGAAAACTTGAACAATCAACCAGACAATGTGCAACCAGGCAGGAGGGGGCCAAAAAGAAAACCCAAAAGGAAGAAACACAGACCCAAAGTTGTAGTTGAAGGAAAAGCAAAGAAGCCTCCTAAGCCAAAGAAGGCTCCAAAACCACCCAGGACACCAAAGCTTGCAACACCAAAGCGTGCCTCTTCTAAGGAAAATGGCTCATCCAGGAAAAGAAAGAAAAGTAGCAAAAAGGACTCAGCTTCAGCAGATTCTGATATTGATTTCGATATCGATGTCAAAAAGAGGAAGTGTGAGAGGAAACCTAGGAATGATGATAACTCAGATACCATCAATGAAATTGCTGCCAAGACATGTAGGCGGGGTTTGAACTTTGATGAAGAAACTGCCATTGTACTTGCTACCCCCCTAGTCAATGGATGTCTGATTGTTAGAAAACAATGTGGCAAAGATTCCCCAACTGTATGCAAGAAGAAGAGGAGTAGGAGAAGAAGGAGATTGAATATAATGTTCATGCAAGTCTTAGACTCAAAAAAATTTCCAACAAAAAGGAAAAAGAGATCGAGGAGATTGCCTAGGGAATTCTTCAAGCAAACAGTTACTGATTCTAAATTGGAAGATGTGATTGTAGATGTACCAGAAGCCAGCAAAGATATTTTCAAGCAAGCAGTCAGCGATTATAAAATGGAAGATGTGATTGTAGATGTACCTGAAGCCAGCAAAGATGTTCTGTTCACTAAGAACTCTAAGAAGATACACACTCTTGTTGATATGGAAATTAACATTGACAAAAGAGAAGAGAGCCCATTGAAAGATGACGATTTCTCAACCAACTTAACAGGTATTTCATGTTGGAATTTAGTTTGTTATTTGATTGAATTTACTGAGTTTCAACGTGCAGAACTTACTCTAAATTAGTTCTGATTATACTAATTTTATGACAACTTTTGTTTTATATATATATATAGGTTCACATGAAGTCTTGAAAAACTCTCTAGACTTTTGGCTTGCGGATGAATCAAGAAGTATTTCTCTGATTCTGTATTCAAGTTGAAGATATTAGTTTTACTGTTTCCTTAACATTTCTAATCATGAATTTTCTACATTTTCAAAATAGATTTACAGGAGGTCTTGCAGGATCAGAGAATTAGTTCTCAGGAACCAAGAAGTGGTTTCCAGGAAGTTTTACAGCAACTGGGAATTTGTTTCCAGGGAGTTGTACAGGGACAGTTGCAGGAACAAAGAATTCTCTCTCAAGAACAGAGAATTGGTTCCCAGGAAGTCTTCCAGGTTGGTTATAAGGAAGTCTTACCGATTGGTTCACAGGTCTTAAAGGATTTTGAAACTAGTGGACCCGAGGATTTGTGGCACACCCCCATATTAGGAGGTATTCTCTTTAGCATAATGAATTTGATCACAATTTCATTTCTGCAAAATCATTAATTTAGCAACTTTAATGTTCAAAAAAGGTCAAGATTTAGTGGATTTCTTTCAAGCAGAGAAATATAATATTTCTATTCAGAATTTTCAACCAGAACAAGAGTATTTGTGGTTCACAGGTAACTATTTAAGGCAGAAAGTTTTAATAATCTTCCATGTTACTGTAATATGTAAATTTCTTCAATTATATGGAAACTTCCATCTTGACACAGGTTCACAAGATAAAACAGGTTCACAAGACATCTCACAGGGGAGGACATCCGTTATTAATGGGGCCACACTACCTATGAAACAAGATTGTGATGCCGCACTGGTTTGTAATGCCACACAACCACTGCAGCAAATTGATGGCCCTGGTATATTAGTCCCCTATAAAGGCCCTAACAATGAATCTGGTACTTTAGTCCCCTATCAAAGGGTGAGGAAACGAGTAAAAGCAGAAGTTTATTTAGATCCAGTTTCACAGAGAATGTGGAACCAGATCATGAAGAGAGATGATGATGGCAATACAGATGATGAAACAGAGAATCGTTTCAGGAGAGAAAGAGAAGTTTTCAAAGGGAGGGTAGATTCATTTATTGCTCGAATGCATCTAATTCTAGGTACACAATCATTTAGTTAAAGTGTTTGTCTTAGTTATGAACAAATGAATCATGGTTAGAATTGGAAAAGAATATAGTCAAATAGTCCATAACTAATGAAACTAGAATAAACCTACATGGTGAATATTAGCATTATGTTGTGTCCTATTTGTTCTGTATATTGTTACAAACATATTTGTACTATAAAATGTTATACACTTTTATTTTATAATAGAAAGATAATTTAATAATCTAGTTAGAGTGTTTGTGTCTTATGAACAAATTACTGTTGGATAAACTTACTTAGTAAGTACTAGCATTATTTCGTGTCCCATTTGTGCTATATATTATTATGAATATATTTGTACTATAATTGTTTTACACTTTTATTTCACAATAGAGATATTTTAATATTTTAATTTGTGATCTGTCTAATTATAATTGTTTTTTTTTAAAAGGTTGTGTATATTCATTTATGTAAACATTTGTTCGAAAAATATATTATGTAAGCATTTTTTAGAAAAAATGATTTGCAGGTGATAGACGTTTCACACCATGGAAAGGTTCAGTTGTCGATTCTATAGTGGGAGTTTATCTAACTCAAAATGTATCTGACATTCTCTCGAGGTATTTATCTTTTTCTTTTCCTTTTAATTTATTGAGCTTGAAATATTTCATCTTATTTCCAGCTCTGCTTACATGACACTGTGTTTCAAATTTTTCTTTTCTTTTCTTCTTTGTAATTTATTGAGCTTGAAATATTTTATCTTATTGTATTTCAGCTCTGCTTACATGACACTTGCTTCAAAATTTCCTATTCAATCAACAAGTGACAATAATAGTGCAAGTAATATGGTATATGATTCAAAAGGTAACATGTATTATGTGACTGAGCCGGAGCCAGAAATGACTACTCCATCATTGAAAGATACGAAAATGGAGAAAGAAGGTTTTGTAGCTGATATGTTTGAAGAGTCAACTGAGGAAATTCACTCATCTCCAAGTATGGAAAGTTCTGTCACTTTTCAGGCATCGACTTCAACTTTGGAAAGGACAAATAACTTGAATAGTGACTCTGGATCCAGCTCAAATTCACCCTCCCACAACAATTTAGAAGCAGTGGCAAGTGATTTGCAGCAACAACCTCAGGATGCCACTAGCACTAGCACTACTAGAAATAAAAAGATGAAGATGGGAGGGCACAGGGTTGATGATCGAACAAAAGTGACTCCTCAGAAAAAGATGAATCCCCAGAAAAAGCAGAAAAAGAAGGAGCACAATGAATCAGAACCAAGAGATTGGGAACTTATACGAAAAATGTATTCTAGTGGTGAGCAAAGACATAGAGATCACACGGATTCTGTGGATTGGGAATCAGTTAGATGTGCAGATATTAATAAAATTGCTGAGGCCATCAAAGAACGTGGCCAACATAACATAATTGCAGGGCGAATCCAGGTATAAAATTGATCTATTAAAAACTGTGTTTTAAGTTATAAATTTTTTTAATAATTATTTTTAATTTTCGTTGAAATTACGCTGGTTGGTGTTAACTACAGTTAAATTATTTTGCTTGCAGGATTTCCTTAATAGATTGGTTGAAAAACATAAAGATATTGATCTTGAATGGCTAAGAAATACACCTCCAGATTTAGTGAAGTAAGCAAACATGAATCATGAATTGATTTTTACCGAGTCATAAGTACTTTATGTTTTATATATAAATATAATTGAAATTATCTATATGTAATTCTAGGGAATACTTGTTGGAAATACCAGGGATTGGGTTAAAAAGTGTGGAGTGTGTACGGCTTTTGTCGCTCCACCATGTAGCTTTTCCGGTAAGATTATTATAACATCCAATATTTGTCAAATACAGTTGGGTTGCAATAAAAACTTATTATTTATTTTATAACTTATCATTTCTCTTTGTACTAATCTAATCCTGTAGGTTGATACAAATGTTGCACGGATATCTGTGCGTCTAGGTTGGGTTCCCATTCAACCGTTGCCTGATGAACTTCTAATACATCTTTTAGAAGTGTAAGTATATTTCATTTAGTTATATATACACTGAATGTCTCTAGTACTATCTCTCATCACATTTCTTTCTAGGTATCCGGATATGGACACCATTCAAAAATATCTTTGGCCACGATTATGCTGCCTTGATCAAAGAATATTGTAATCCCAAAACATTCTTTTCGAGATACTTACATATATTAACGTACTTTGAATTAATTTGATATAATTATTACTTAGTGCAGGTATGAACTACATTATCAATTGATCACTTTTGGAAAGGTGCATTAAAATTATTAATTTTTTTTAATTTATATTTTTGAGAGCATTGTAGATATCATAACTTCTAATTTGGTAATAAAATGTTAATTATTGGAAACATGCCAAATACTTTTATAGGTCTTTTGTACGAAGAAGAGTCCGAACTGCGGTGCTTGTCCATTGAGAGGGGAATGCAAACACTTTGCCAGTGCATTTGCAAGGTATGCATCATGAAACTCATAATGTCAATTAGTAAATATAATGTTAAAATAAAAGTGTTACGTACATAATTGAGAAAACTTCTAAAGATTTCGTAAGGGGTAGATGTAGTGTTCATATTTGTTCAAACCTCCCTAGTAATATAATGAATATGAATATAATGTATATACTTTGTGTGCAGTGCCAGGCTTGCCTTACCAGGACCATCAGAAAAAGTAGATGTAGATGTGATGGGAGAAAACGATAGAGTTGTCCCTCCAATATTGACAAATCTTTTGGAGTCTATATCACATTTAGAATTAGAAAATAAAGTCAATGACAGTGAACCTATCATTGAGGTTCCACCTTCACCTGAGCAATCATCAATAAAACCTCAGTACATGGGATTGGATTCGGACCTGGAAGAATTTTGTGTTGATGATATTGAAGACATTCCTATTATTAGACTCCAAAAAAAGGAGTTCAAAGAAAATTTTTCAAATTTGAAGGAGATTAACAAAGTTATGCTTCAGGACTCTAGAGCTTTAGTCACTTTTACCACAGAAGCAGCTTCCATCCCGAAAAAGTTGAAGAATGTTAGTAGGTTGCGGACAGAACACTTAGTGTGAGTGATTTTTATTTTATTTTTTAATTGAGTTACTAGAAATATCTCTTAAATAACTAAGAAATTAGTTAGTTATCTGACTATCACAATTTTTGGATTTATCATGGATCCTTACTGTGCTATCTAACTAATTTTTATTTATATTTTCATGCAGTTATGTCCTTACAGATAATCACAATCTTCTCCGAGGGGTAAGTTAATAACTTTCATATAGTATTTATATTAACAATATTCACTTAAAACTCTTACTATGTACTAAAATTTACAAATAATTACAGTTTGAGAGGCGAGAACTTGATGATCCATGTCCCTATCTTCTTGTTATATGGTCACCAGGTACAATGACTTAAAAACATATAATAGTTGTAGATTTCATAACCATGTTCCAAAGAGGTTATGTTCCTTTATATTTAACATAAGTTTTTCTCATAAATATTGTTCAGGTGAAACTCCAGATTCAGTTGAACCGCCTAAGAGCAGATGTAATAGTTTTGAAGAGTCTAAGCTTTGCAACGAGCAGACATGTTATTGCAAGAGAGTAAGAGAACAAGATGATGATATTGTTCGTGGAACAATTTTGGTGAGTAGAGCTATTAACTAACGTTTATTATTATTATTATTATTATTTTGGAAGTTATATGAGAGAAATAATAATTAGACATCAACAGATACCTTGTCGAACAGCAAACAGAGGTAGATTTCCATTGAATGGAACATATTTTCAAGTTAATGAGGTGAGTTCATTTAACACTTTTTTTTTATTTTTTTAGAATTATAATTAAGGTTGTTAGGATTATATTTGTTGCAGGTATTTGCAGACGATGAAACTAGTCAAGAACCCATTCATGTTCCCAGGAGCATGATAGCTAATCTACCGACCCAGACTGTCTACTTCGGAAGCTCAGCCACACATATAATGAAAGGTAAGTAGTCATATGATTTAGTGATTAGTCACGTTTAAGGTAAGTTAAATATTTGGCTCACAAAACTTGTGTCAAAACAGGTTTAGATATCCAAGAGATTCATGATTGTTTTTGGAAAGGTATGAATAGTATAATTTTTTTACTTGATTTAATGTTCCTAATAAACCTGAGCCTATAAATATATAGTATATGATTATATTTTACAGGGTTTATATGTGCAAGAGGATTTGATAGAAAATCTCGCGCTCCTAGACCTCTCCAACGAAGGTTGCACAATATTGGAGGAAAAACAAAATGAGAAACAAGTGAAAACGTGTTTAAAGTTTTGTAGATTATTTGTAATATAGGAATAATTCATAGTCAACCTCATAACAAGTTTTTGAATTGTTTTATTTATTATGTTTAATATAATTCAACTGTTGGGTTGCCGGCAAGAGCCACCCTTCATTAATGTAACATCACTTCCATACACAGTTACATACTTTAACAACTTTATGAGACATATATATAGATACACTTAAAACTTTATGGGACATATAAATAGATACACGTATAACTTTTAGGAAGCTATTTTACATGGTGAAATAATTGAAGCACTTTTCACATGCATGAATTGATGTATTAAAACTACCATGTGTCTCAAACTTGCGTTGGTAATTGGGTTGGTTTGTTGTCATTTTCTCGATAGCAATGAGTTCTCCATAAAATAAAGTTTTAATTTGTAAAACAGAAAGCAAAGGGAAGGGAGTGGAACACATGAGATCAGAACATTTTGTTGACCCAATTACTATTGCTCAAAACATTGTTGTAGCAAAGCCCAATTAGTGTTGCCCAAAACATCCGAGTAGTAAAGAATGGTTTTCGTTAATTGGGTCAACTGAATAAAGTATCTGGGTCACTTTTCTGGTTAAAGTCCAACATTATAATTCAATATATATGTTTCCTGGTAATAGTCCAAATTGTTCTTTTAAATATTTTTCGATTTCTTGAAAATGCTGATAATCAATTTCTAACCAAGACCTATAAATTAGAAAAAAAATGATCAATTTTTAATCCATGCAAACTGGTGTGAGTGTTATCAGGTGAGTGTGCATAAGAGGTGGAGAGGCAACATCTATATAAACCAACATGCCTCTCCCCATCTAAAGCTGTCGTATGACTTTGTCTATTTCTAGACAACTGTTTTGTGGATTCTTGGCACAAGCTCCTTCGGTATCGGCTTTGTGCTTGGAGAGGCCCATATCATCATCTCGTTAGGGTCTATATCTAAGGTCTTCAAGCTCGTAGTCCAATTACTATCTTTGAATTTTGTACTTGATGATCCTCCCTTCTCATTTGTTCATGTTCATATCCTTTCCACCGTAAGCTTCCTATATAAAAAGCTTACTAATATTGGACTTTGTTTTTTAATTGAACTTATAATACCTCTGCTTATGCTCTTAATCTCTAAATAAAACCTTAGTATGGCAAGACATTATTTTCACAAATAAATAGAATAATATTATTCTTTTAAAAAATTATCTTAAATCTAATCTCAAATGATGTGTAAGTGATGTATGTAAATTACAAATTTTTTAATGCATTTTAAAATTTAGTCAAACTATAATTTTTCTTTTTCTATTTTTTAGCCATCTACGAGTAAACATGTTTTACGTTCATTAGACACTTCAAGTTAACTGATACAAATTAATAGATTGATGAATTTTACTCATGTCAACCGTAACAAGTTAGTCGGTATAACATCTGTCAAAAGTATAATTATGCATGCTTCAATATTTAATTTTGAAAAATTATTTTTATTTATAGTTTAAATTTAACTAAACATTAAAAAAAGTCATTTAAAAATTAAAATAATTCTCTAAATTTAGTTATTTCCTCTAATTTCTATCATTAAATAAATAATTAAATGGTGTGTAATGTGAGATAATATATTGTATATTAATTATTCTTCGAAATAGTAAGTATTAAATATGTATTTGTTATTTTTAAATCACTAACATACGTGTTAAGGTCACATATTAAGATAGTCCGTAGAGTATTTAACTTGATTATTCAAGAAATTAAAACAATTTCATGAAGTTAGGAGCGTTATCAGATACTTATACTAATTATCTTTCACAAGACAGGCATATTATACCAATGTTTTCACGTTCTCAGATGTACATGTGAATAGGGACGGAGCTTAGTTAAGACCGAGGGGAACATGAAAAAAAAAATAATGCATTTATAAAATAAATAATAAAAAAGTTATACCTGTTGGCCCCTCCAAATTTTGAGTTTTTTTATTTGAGCCCCCAAAAATTCTTCCAAGCTTCGTCACTGCATGTGAAATTTGTGAATAATACATACTATCGTTTTTTTAATAGAAAAGAAAGATCACGTATAAAATAAAACTTCCAACTCAGATTTGTAACATAAAATAATCTAAAATTTCCATCTCATTTGTATAATACCAACTTTATACATATAAAGCTCAGTTGTAGTTATACAACATAATAACTTATACTATTTGCCTTTCTTGTCTTCAAAGAATAAGCATCCGATTCTTTTAAGGTAAAGGTAATTCCATGATCATCATATCTTCATCTAAAGACTGTCTACAGATTTGAAAAGTGTCAGAAAAAGGGAAGATGTGTTCATATGTCATACATAGAGAGGTATTCTGGTCATTGGATTACAAATAGTTAGAGAAATAAAAAAAGAACCTGGGGCTTAATTATTTTTCGAAATACCTAATTTTGGTAATTTCTCACAATTTCCATGGGACGTGTAAGTATATTATTGGCTTATTTCTGGGGTTTCTGTAACCCAGGAGACAAAGTGTAGAGAGAGCTGCTGGTTTGCTTGGTTTTCTTCTCCAGTTCAGGTAAGATATTTATTTTCAGAAATAAAAAAGAATTCAGAATCCTAGTCATTGAGCAAGCAATCGAAATCTCTCAAGTTTGCATCATTTTCCGAATAGACCTGACATTCTCTATGATATTCAAAATTAAAGAATAGATTGTTAAGATGATAGATCAGAAGATGACTACTAAATGAATTTAGATACAAGTAATTATCATTTTTATCTTCTATCTTGACTACCATTACTTACTTTCATCAAATAAGAGCAAGGATTATTCTGCTTATTTTCACTTCTAAATTGAGAATTCAAAAAGAAATAATTTTAGCACAGAAAGAGATTAATAGATAATTAAACATTAACTTTCATGTTTTACTATAACATGATCCCATATTATATTTCATGCTTAAATCTAGAGTTGAAAATTGGTCAATTAATCGAACCAATCAAACTGGACCAAATTATCCTCCTGCACTCACAACACCAAGGCAATGGCCTATATTTTTCACATCAAAGATTTTACTTTCTTCAATAAACGTTCAGGTACTGAAGAGTCACAATCTCATAAAATCTGAAATAGAAGACAAATTATTGGCAGCTTCTAAATATCCTCGTGGGGTGAGTGCTTATTGCACCATATTACCTATAACGGGTTCGAAGCCTGGCATCGCCTCTCTCCACTCACTGGCTGTCTCTATGCTATTCTTTATTATTAAGTGAGGTATTCTAAAATACCTCTTTTTTTTTTTTTCCATTTAACCTAAGTAAAAGTTTTAAAATTGTTATAAAACTAATTAACAACTCATTAATTATGATAACCAAATAAGAATTGATAAGAGATTTATTTAAATTTGTAATTTCTTATATATTGAGTAATTTTATACTTAAAAAGTTGAGATACAAGGTTAATATCCTAACTAATATGATACGAGATAATATCTTTTGTCATATGTCATATTACATATTTTTAATTAAAAAAATTATGCTAATTATGGGATGAAAATTGTTAATCAAGGATAAAATAAATGATGGACAAATTATATAAAGATGATAAGCATTAAAAAACTAAAAAAGAATTAAAATATGTGACATGATATATAACAAGGTATTGACCTATTACCTATCATATCATTTGGTATACAAACTTCGTATCCAACTTTGCAAGTATAATACTATTGTTATATATTATATATAATCACTAAAAATTATCGGTCTAAATATTATATAGGAATGACAAAATTTGATGAAAACCCAAAGATATGCAAATTTAGCTTATCAAATGCTTCTATGTGACCTAGTCTGAGGACTAGAGTTTGGCTCAATAATACTTAAATGAGTTAGTCTATAATACCTTTTTATTTCTATTTTCAAAAAGAAATAAAATTACAGAATACATAGTAATTTGTTTTATGACATTCTTAGATGTTGTATTGATATATATATATATTCAACTTTAATATCTTAAAAGCAACCAAAAATAGTAGTACCATTGGCATTGATTTTTTTTCCAGTTTTATACATGTGCCTCATTAAACTAGCTAAAGGTGTATATTTGAAAGCTAGGATAAGACACAAAAAAATAATAATAATGATAAATAAAGAAAAAAAAAACTGAAATTATATGTCAAATGCACGGAAAAGAAGCAGTTTTAGAATAAAAGATCATAGCTCATTTTCAGTGCAAAAAATCTTAAATTCTAGGTTATGTTTTATGTGCTTGAATTTATGGTTTGAAATTGGTAATTGAAGTTATACTTACCCTTTCTTACTGGTCCAGTGCCAAGGGGGCATGAAAATCTGTTCCATACCAAACTAAATACTATCATATTTTAAAGCAAAGGTTATACCGTGAGCTCTTGTTTCCATGGTGGTTCATGCCGAATGTTCGGGCTATGAGGACCTTGGTTCAAGGGTTGGCAAAAACCTGCGAGCACACATACGCATGATAATAATAATAACAAGATAAAAGGTATTCTAAAATACCTTTTTATCCGAATTAGTAGTAAATAATTTTCTAACAAATATGGTTATATCAAGAATTTATAGAAAGGCATAATAGCTAATTTCGTTGATAACGGGGTTTTCAAATTATTTTTAATATAAAATTTGATTAGAAATGGAGCTCCATCCACTTAGCCGGTTTCTACTCAATTGCTTTTATGTGTTTTTTAACAAATAATCACAATACATTTGACATCAATATTTTTATTTGTGTATTTTTTTTTTTTTAATGAATTCGACATTTTGAAGTTTACTAAAGATTGAGAATAACCTTTTGTTTTTTCGAACTTCATTTTATGGCGTTGAAAAGATTCCCTTATCTAAGTGTCTTTTGCATTTCAAGATAACAATAATGTAATACAAAAAGATTTTTTTATTACAATTTTAGTTTCTTCCTAATTTAGACATCAAAATATGTCTCCGAATATAATTTTAGTTTTCTTAATAATTTGAGATTTCAATTTAATCATATTTTATTGTTTAACTGTGAAAATAAAAAGCAAATAAATAATAAGTAATATTATGGATACAAAATTTATATTCCAACCGATGTGGCATCATATGAATAGTAAAATGAATACATAAAAGTCATAACAATAAATAATGATAAATTCATTTTATCATTTACATAATGTCATATTCACATAATGGTTTAAGCATAAATAGTCAAGTTAAAGAATTTATTTTTCTTTTAGTTCCCAAACCTTACAGTGTCAGAATTAATTTGCTAGATGATTTGACACTGCTAAATGATTTCGAGTGTTATTATATGTTTGTGAAACAATATATCAAACTTTTATATTTAAATAAGAAGATACTAAACAAAACAAAACTTTCATGTAAAATACTAATCATGAATTATTTCTAGAAAAATTATCTAATTAACTTTTACATTTTTTTACATCTCTACAATTTTAAACATTAACCTACTTAATTTTATCAATTATATGAGATTACTTTCTAAAATCTGAAAATAAATTGGACAAAATTTGAATCTTAGGGGTGACCATCTTTAAAAATAAACAATGCATGTGGGTGGGTGCAGTAAGAAGTCAAAAAACAGAATCTTTTACAACAAACAAGATAGCAGTAGATTAATACTACAAATGTATAAAAATGAAAAAAAAGAATCGATGATATTACTTTTGATTGCTTTTAAATATTAAAGGAAAATTTTTGTGTCAAATATTAAGAAAAGAAGCAATTTTAGCGTAAAAATAAATTTATAGATCATTGTCAATACAAAAAGATATTATATTATTGGTTATATCAATTTAATGCTTAAATTTAGGGTTGGAAATTGGTAATTAGAGATCCTTTCTTACTTGTCTAATACTAAAAGAATATTGAAATTACTGGGCACGGGTAGGGTTTGGCACAACCCGACAACTAGTTAGGTTAGTATAAATGAACCTGTGGTTTAGTTCGAGTAAAAATGATCGAATATGCTCGGGTTTGGTAGGATTGTCGGGTTAGGCAGGCCAGTCAATTTAATTAAATTTTATTAGTTTAAAACAGGTTTGGATCAGGTTCCGGTAAGGTTCAATTAAATTAATATTATTCAATAAATAAAAAATTTTACCTAACATATATAAAATATAATGTAGCTAGTGATAATATTGTAAA
>JANKKC010044595.1:0-18448 GCA_026225755.1 Bursera bipinnata
ACTGCGTCAAGATAATTCCCTTTTATAAAATTCGAAGTATAAGAGAAAAATAATTACAGTCGTGTGTAAACAACTACCAAACGAACAAATTTCTCACAGAAATTTTTTGGTTTCATATACTTGATCAGGGTTTGAACTTCAAAAATTGTAGATATATACACGTCTCTTATGGTAAGAAAAACTTAAAGAGTTTCAAAATCATAGCTTTCTACGAATGACAAAGTGACCCAATTTGTTTATATTACATTCAAAGCAAGGCTTGAAAATTCTCCCCAGCTAGGGAAAGAACAAGCTAGGTGTTCTTGATTGAGCTTTGGAGTATGCCAGGGGCAGCATGAGAAGCTTTTTAGTGCTTCCCACATAGGCTCTTCTTGTCAAGTTATCATAGTCGTTATCTTCAATAGCATCCAGGATCTCTCTGTACAGGAGCAAGGATGACCATACCTGCATATCACCATCAATCAGCCTCTCATCCTCTATAAAGCTTTGACTTGTAAATGAAAATGATATTATTTTTTCTTTCACTTTCAATGATGTTCATATTGGATTTTAACCATTCGTATTAACATGCAAAATCCTAATATAAATAATAGAGAAGACGTGTTATGTTACAATTTTAACGTTTGATGTGTCATCAATCTAACATTTAATGTTACCATTTTTCACATTTAGTTCTTGGAATCATATAGATTTCCTTTCGATTCTCATTATATGAATGCAAAATTTTAACATTAATATAAGATTCCAAAATGTCAAAACAAATATTTACCGGCCAGCGGCTTGCTTTGTCAAGCTGTGAAGCTCCTTCCTCGGCCAGGTTGAAGAAGAATCTTGCCCTTGTAATCTGCTCTCTCATGAACTCTCTCCATCTATCAGTAACCTTTCTAGAGAAAACATCCTTGTCACATAATCCAAATTGCGCAAGTTCATCTTGGGGAAGATACACTCTCCCTCTTGAAGCACTGAAAGTTATCACAAAATTGAAATAAGTTGTAGAAATTGTATGAATGAATGAACTTTAAGCGTACTATGCATTTCTTTTTTCTATATTGAACTTACTCTTCTCCTACATCTCTAAGAATGTTTGTCAATTGATTTCCAACTCCCAAGTAGAGAGCTGAATTATATATACTTCGAGTAGGAACTGCAGATTCTGGTGCAATTCCCATGATTGGGACACTCATTAGGCCTACTGTCCCAGCCACATAGTAGCAGTAGAGATAGAGCTCTTGAAAGTTTTCATATCTGCACTTAGTGGTATCCATTCTCATGCCCTCAATCATGTCCCTGAAAGGCTATCATGGAAACACAAAATCTAATTACATAATGAACAAATTCAGTTAAAAAAAAAAGAGGGCTAAACAAAATGTTTTGTGGCAATTAAGCACCTTTCTGTCTAAAGGGTACTTGAAAACTGTGTCAGTAAGGGCAGCATCAAGCATGTCGTAAGGGCGCCCATCAAAGATGTCTTGCAGCCTCTCTTCCCATCTGTCTAGAACAGTAGAGTTCATAGAACCAGCATTAGGCCCATCAACCAGCTCATCAGTCCTCCTGCACCAAACTGTGCAAAAGAATGCATTTAGTTGCTAAGGAACCATTTAGTTATGATGATTTGTCACTAAATTTGAGCCTATGCAATCAGCTTGCATGCTGCATAGGCTCCAATAAGGTTTGTATTTCACATTTTTGTATTAATCTGAAGAACTAGTAATTATTCCTTACCATAAATTGCCCATATGGCTTTCTGTCTTTCCTTTGTCATTAACAAAGTTCCTGCATCGAGAAAGCATTTGAAACGTTAATCCAAACATCGGTTTCATTGAAAATCCCTGCAATACACAAGCATATAAGATTGGCAAACTTGCAATAAGTACAACAATATGTTCTAGTCAGATGTGCATATAAAGCTTCTCAAATTGATGAAAAGAAAAGATTTGAAATTGGACCTAGATAAAAGCTCTTTGCATATTCTGCACAAATATATCTGCATCTTTCATAAGCCTCTTCAAGAAACATAGGATGGAACTCTGGCTTTCTTCTACAAGCATCTTCATTGAATAAGTTGCTAACCCGAGTCTGTCTTTCTATGATTTCGCGTACATGTAGATCATTGTGAGGAATGCCTTGCTTCGACAATCCGGGGAAAATTGGTGAGGTTCTCTCTTTCGGGGCTATGGTCACTCCACCTCTTGTTGCTGTGATGAGTAGAGGTTTTTTACACAAGGTTTTGCCATTGCTCACTCCTATGCAAGGCTTAGCTGCAACAATTGAAAATGTTGAACTCATTTGGCAGATCAAGATTTTCCTTTCTGAAATGATTTAGCAGACCAAAACAATGATCAAATGGCTCGTAAATAATTTGTACTCTCTTTTAACCATCCTATGACAGACTTATCAATCCCCTTCGGCCTCTATTGATTAATTGAGTTATGAGGCTTGAATTACATTCAAATATAAGCACCTCTGAAGCAATGCTAACATATTGAATATTTTTCTTGTTCTTAATTTCAAGAATTCACGTTTCTCTTACTTTTGTATAGTTCTTACCAAACGATTCCTACATTGTTCATTCAAGGAAGACAACAAATCTGGAAAAGGAAATTAAATGGGTGACAAAAGCATGAGGGAATCTACCAATACAACCAATAAAAAAAGGGAGAGTTTATTCGGATCAATTAATATGCAGTGCTACCTTCTAATAGTTTATAATTAAACGTTATGGTTGCTTGTGGCAGTACACTATTCACTGATGTTTACAACTTTGAAATTGTCTATTTGTAGAGACAATCCACCATATCTGGGTATGGAATATTGAGTTCTACGAAGATGCTAAATTTGTCTGCTACCAACTAGCCAAAAACAGCTGCAAGCCATCTTGTCATGCTTTCCGGAATAGAATCTTGATCAAAATTGATACCTCCTCCAAACCCTTTTGATCGATTTCTGTGCTTTTTGTCTTCAAGTGGTCACCTTTGAACTTTAAAATATTACTGATTTTTCCCAATTGGAATTCAATGAACTGAGTAAAACGGTAATCAATGGATTATGTTACTGTCCTCTTTCCTTTTTCCAATCTAGGCAATGAAGGAATTCACAACAAAGACTCAAAGTAGCCTTGGGCACATCAAGGCCAGGATTCAGTCCACCAACAAGAAGGCTGAGTCCTGCATTTGGAGCCCTCTATTTGGAGGGTAATAGAGGGTGCAGACTAATTCCAAAGACAAGAATTCTCCTGGCCGAACTGGAATCCTTAGATCCAATGAAGTAAATCACGGCTGCCGAATTGGGAAGAAAAGCTGAAAGTGAAATGAGAATGTAAATCCAAATCAAGAATTAGCAAGGACATATCATGATGCAGGAAACATGTCGGAGACAGTTGCCAAAAACAAGCACAACGTGAAGTTTACAAGAATATCATGCAACCAATAAGTTGATTTCATTGTTTTGCATTTTGTCTGGAGCATACTGAGTCCCCAACACGTTAATTTTTGGATTGGATATTTGGAGCCTGTACCGAGCATTTGTATAATTATCTAATAAGTAGCCATCTGATTTAAAAAATTTAAGATTAAGGGTACGATTTTGAGAAATTAAAAGAAGAACCAAACTCAATTTGACTGGTAAAATATGAGCCTAACACAAATTTGAACTAATTAAGCAAAGAAAAACCATAACCAGTCCATGGGTGGCCTTTTACAAAAGGAAATGTCTCCAAGGTTCTTGACAGGCCAAAATAACTCTTAAGTACCTTTTAATAACTCAAAGGAAGCAAAAATTGAAACCCTCAAAAGGCCGAATAATACATCGAAAAAAATCTCTAACTCCAAAGAAAGATACAAGCAAAATATCAGACAGAGTTACTAAGAAAAATTCCATATCAAACCTATCATTAATAATACTCAAACTTCTTACAAACCAATCAAGAGTAATAATATCATAGCGATTCCTTCCATAATAATGAACCCTAAGCAGGTTCCTGTCGTCCATGTCATAACTCACATGCAACCAGGAGAGTCGAGTCTCATCGTGAAAGCAATTATTGGAGAATTTATGAGTTATACAACTTTCCATCAAGTAAATGCCCTTCAATGAAGGCCTCATGATAAACTAGATCGATGGCCATAAGAGCCTGCAAAACATGGACGTTCTTGCATATAATGAAAATGCTAAAATGGTCTATTAACCTATTTTACGAATTAGTACATATTTTATGCTTTCAGTGTGAGGGTGAGGTTGGTAGATCTCCACACGGAGAATACTTTCCTCAACCC
The DNA here is from genome assembly GCA_026225755.1 of Bursera bipinnata. Taxonomy (NCBI): domain Eukaryota; kingdom Viridiplantae; phylum Streptophyta; class Magnoliopsida; order Sapindales; family Burseraceae; genus Bursera; species Bursera bipinnata. Next base: position 4,272 of record JANKKC010044595.1, read on the forward strand.
CACACTATTCTCCACATAGTATATTATATCAATTTAAATTGAATGATAATTACAACATTATTGTAAAATTTCAAATAAAAATTAGTGTAAACATATAGCAATAAGTAACAATATTTAAAGAAAAAATCATCAACAACTTCATTGTAGTAATATCAAATTTAAAACCAGATTATTTAATTAAGTCGTAGTCATAAGGAAAGTGTGAAGGAAAAAATTAAAAGAAGTCATAACCAAAACAAAAATATAAAAATAACATTTTAAAATATTTTCCATGTCTCTAGTTTAGTGACTTTAGTCAATAGTTTTTATCTAAAGTAATTTTTAAATTTAAATATTTTATATGATTGAGGGAACTTTGTTCAAGATAGAGTCCAAAATTCATAGTCCCCTTCAAGTACAGGAAGATCCGTTTGACAGCTTTCAAATCTGCCTCGGTTGGATTTTGGAAGCTTTGACATACACGATTGACAGCATGAGTGATGTCAGGTCGTGTAAAAGTTAAATATTGCAAGCGAACACTAGAGCTCTATATTCAGTTGCATTTGTGGCTTCATTGTCGCCTTTTGATGGAATGATTTTGACAGCCATTGGTGTGGCTAGAGGGCTGCATTCTTGCATGTTGGGTTTGATGAGAATGTCTCGTGTGTACTTTGCCTAAGCCGAAAAAATTCCTCCATTGAATCTTTTACTTTCAATTCCTAAAAAGTAGCTAATTAAGCCAAGATCTTTTAGTGCAACATTTAAACTGAGATGTTGAATGATGTCTTGGATAAAGTTTGCAATCATTCCCTGTTATGATCACATCATCAACATATATTAGAATAAAAATGAGCACGACTTTTTTTTTAAGGAAAATAAAGAGAGAATGATCAGATTTACTACTATGAAAACCAAGATTAAGTAAAGCTTGTAATGGACAATCAAACCAAGCTCTAGGGGCTTGTTTAAGCCCGTAGAGAGACTTTTGAAGTTTGCGCACGTGATTAGGCTGACTTGAATCTTCAAGCATGTGGATTGCTCCATGTACACAATTTCCTTGAGTTGGCCATGGAGAAATGCGTTTTTGAACATCAAGCTGTTTGAGAAGCCATTTGAGCTTGTTGCAAGAGCCATGGCAAGACGAATGGTAGTTGGTTTGATGATAGGGCTGAATGTTTCGTCAAAATCAACGCTTGGCACTTGTGTGAAGCCTCTTGCCACTAGACGTGCTTTGAAGCGATCTACTGTTCCATCTTCTTTGTATTTTACCCTGACAATATTTGTGTTTCGAGGACGTGTAGCAAGGGACCGGGTTTTGTTTTAATGAAGAGCTTCTAATTCTTGCTTCATAGCCATGATCCATCTTGAATTTTTGAAGGCTGGTTTAAGCGTCTTTGGCATAGCCATGATCCATCTTGAATCTTTGAAGGCTGGTTTAAGCGTCTTTGGCAAAGTTAAGCTGTGCATGTTCGGATTTTCTCCGAGTTTTGTCAAGTCACCATCGGAAGAATATTGAGAGCATTGGATGATATGACACGTCTGTTTTATGTGTTTACGTAAGAACAGGTTGGGCATCTGAAGGTATGCGAAGTTCGACATATAACCTGTTGGAGATGTCTGGAAAATTTGTCTTATTATTTTGTTCCTCCAATGCATTGTTGCTGCTATGTTCATCTGATTGAAAAAAGCTAGGTGAGAGTAGAGATGCTGTGGCGGAAGCGGTAGATTTTTAGTGTGTGCCATTTGAGCTTTCATGCATCATATGGTCATTTTCAGAATGATCTTGCGTAGATTTAGTTATGTTCAATAAGAAATTTTAAATCTTAAATTGGTTTACTAAGCACATATATAATTTTTTTTTTTTTAGAAAAAAAATAATATGTACCAAACACGGTTAAACATTTGGTTTTGACATTCTGAACGAAATCAATCTAAGAGGGTAAAATAAACCTAATCCTAATCGAAATATTAAACATGGAACACCCAAAACCAGTCCATGGCTGGCTTTTTGCAAACGGGAATGCCTTCAGGGTGCTTGAGAGGCAGCTCTTGCTCTTCAACTTCCACGGAGACGCCATGATCGTGAGACAATTCTTTCTGATAATAAAATTTTACGTCGGCGTTCCGGCTTTGTAATCTACCAATTCGAGTCACAGGCACCCAGGAGAACAACTTGTTCTTGACTAGAATCCCTGACACTTGAGAAAGAGTTCTGTTAAAAAATGCACCATCAAAATCATCATTATTTGCCTTGATGACCTTATCATAATATACAAGCTTCCCACCGATCTCTACATAACATGGACGTTCAAGCTTCAGCTCTAGCGAACGAAAATCATTTGACCACACATCACAATTAAACTTGACATCTGTTGGAATGATATCTTTAACAGTCGTTATCCTGACGAGGGTATAATCATTCATTCGTGTTAGTAATAAATAACTGAAATACCATAATTGGAATTATTGAGATCATAGTCAAAATTAAGAGCCTTACCAGTCCTCTCTCGGACGATCATAAGAGTAATCCAGGTGACAACCGTACACCTCCAGTGGATCGGTATAAAAATATTCTTTTGGGCTCCCGGGCTTCATAATAACCATCAAAGTTTGGTAAATATATATGATTACAAGAAGCGAAGTAATTAAGAAGAAGAAACTAATCCTGAAAGGCTTCTTCATGTTTTTTGATCTTCACCTTACTGACTCCGATGAATTGATTAGATTTTCGCAAATTGGGTAGTGTTATTGTAGTGTGAAGAGTTCTTGTATTATGTGAATTAGAAAGTGAAATCCTACTCCGACTAGAAGCAATGTTTATGTACTTTGACAAGTCGTAAAAAGATGACCTTGTTACGAGAAATTCGGATGGGTATACAACTCCTATTCAGATACTAGAAAAGAACAAAAAGAATTTGATTCTTAATCTTATAAATGAAAATCATTTTCCTCATCTTTTCTAGAAAGCAATTTTCTTTTTTTAAATTTTATTTAAAGAAATAAAACCAATTAGGTATTGATACATGGATTTGTCTTTCGAAATTATAAACATCAAATCAACATATATATAATGTCTGATTTTTTAGTGCTTTGTTACTTGAAATTAAGATGAGTAGTATTGGAATGCATATAACTTTACCTTTTAACTTTCCAAATAGCTAATAGGATATATATAACGATTTTAGGATTCTATTTTTCTAATTCAAATTGACTTCTACAAGAAGTAGGAAAAATAGAAGGAATAGGAGTTTTCTCTTATTAGAAATAAAAAATCTTTATATAAATCTATAAATATAGAGACTACAATCCCCCTTCTGTATTTATAATGAGTATGGCACATTTCTAACTAGATATCTAACCTCGTTTGCTCGTAGTGGTAAAAATATCTCTCTTACAATATTTAATTTCCCCCTTATATATATTTAAAAGATTTCCAATCAAAGGTACTTTCTGTTTTATAAGTTACATGGGCAATCCACCGTTCCATGTGACATTTTGGGAGCATGTCGAGCTCTGAGTTTTCTATTATCATAAGAAATTGTAAGGAAAGAAACAGTAGAGACATCAAACATAGGATTCTGTGAGGCTTCTCCATGCTATGATCCAGGATCAACATGAATTTTGAATATTATGCCAAAAGATATATCGAAACTAATTAATCAACAAGCTGTGGTCATGATTTGTACATAATTTTTGAAGAATGCTTACAAAGTCTTCATGTTATAGACTTCATACGAGTCTAGGATTCTTAAGGACTCTTAATCAGAGACTAACACATGGAAAAGTCGTCGATATGGGCATAATAAGCAGTGCAATTCTCTGGGATGAAGCACTCTGGAAAGCCGTTGTCGATGAGCGGTCTGCGGGCGTCTGTGTTGGGGTGGTGCTCGAATGGGTCAATTGCATAAATTGGAGTTAAGAAGGAAAGAAATAGATAGATCAGGAAGATAACTCTGTGAGGTTTCTCCTCCAAATTAACGATATCCATCAACCTCTTATGAAGCCATGCAAGCCGACAAAAATGATTGCCATTAACAATTATTAATAAAATAAGAATATAATAAAACATAGTTAGTAAAAACTTATAAATTTCATAATTAGAAACTAAGCAGCTATTAACAAAAGCATGCAAGGAGAGAGTCTACCTCTAGATTTTGTAGACAATAGCAAGCGAGAGCAAGTGATTAATTAAGTACATCAATCATTGTCAGGCCATTGTTTTAAGCTATAAAATAAGATGTTTAATTGGTTTATGTGGTTAGTTTATCTTCTTGTATTGTGTGTGAATGTAGGCTATGTTCTTAAAAAGGATAAAAATTAAAAAGATGACAACATTTGAAGTATTCGAATTGAACAACCCCAAGAGGCTGCAATTAAGACGAATACTTTTAAAGTAATTGTATAAAATAAGCAAATTAAGGGGTTAAATTAAAAAATAATCAAAAATTTAAAAATTTTGATTTATCTAATCAAGCTGTTGGCTCATGAGCCATTGATTTTGCGTTGTTGATCCATTAGCTCATGAAAGGCCAACGAGCTAGCCGAAGGCAATAGATCGTTGGTTTGTCATGGGCTAATAGGTCGATGAACTAATATTAATGGACCTAAGGGTCAATGATTTGGTTATATAAATTAAAATTTTAAAATTTTTGTTTTATTTAAATGGCATGTTGTTTTCACATATCTCATATGCTATGAAAGAGGTAAAACATCTTGATTCCCACAAGCACGCGTTTGTAGTCCAACGGTTAGGATAATTGCCTTCCAAGCAATAGACCCGGGTTCGACTCCCGGCAAACGCATGGTATATGTGTTTTTTATTTTTTTGTTTTTTGAAGAAAAATTATGGAAAACCTCCCATCCATCAAAAACAATTATCAAGTTTATGTTTTCGGTTGTAATGAAAATTAATGGCGATGGGTGAATGGTGCAGGTAAACGTGAAGTGTTCTCTCCAATGGGGGTTTCTAATTATAAGATAAAGCATGCTACGTGCCAAATCTAGGCCAAAACAATGGCAAATCAAATGAACCATGCACCAAAAAAGCATGGTAAGTATATTCAAAACCTCATTTTAACTAAAAACATATGAAGAATGATGATGATTTTACACAAACATATATTCTTTTGAGACATCTCCAACTATATATTAATTACCACATATTGATTCCAAGAGCTACAGCAAGAAAGTTGATGAAAAACGTTCCATCCATTGGAAACGAATATCATCACTTAACAATAAATTTATTAATAGATGAACGTTTATTATCTAGTCCATATTTGGTCCCAACCTAGCTGAAAATGTTTTCAGCAGGTTAGTGTTAAAACCATGCATCTGATCAGTGACTCTTACTGACCTGATACAGTGTTATCAGAGATCAGTAAAGTTGTCAATGTTTTATTCAATAGTAAACATACACCGGTAGAGAACACAAGGTAGCAAAAGATGATAAATAGATCGCTGATTCACTTTCTTTATTTACCTCTGGCGCCTGCCTTGTTTTTCCCACATCTTTGCAGTATCTTGGTTACACGAAGATCAATATCCTTCAACTCGAGCTTATCAGCGAATTCGCAAAAGCATGAAAGGGCTACAGTGTCATCCAAATTATCAACCAAACGGCAGCAACTATAGGATATCTAGATTAGGAGCTTGGTCCCAACGAAATACGGAACACATGAAGGCGCATAAGAAAGCCATGTGGTCGGATTAACCAAATTGCACTGGGGCAGCTCGGGTAGCCCAGAGACCGGGGGTAGCCCAGGGAGCTGGGCTGCTGAGTTAGGGATAGAGGCGACGAGGAAAGTGAAGAGGAGGAGAAGTGCTGTTGAAGCTAAAGCTGAGTTCTTTGAATAAGCCATCAATATATGTTGGCTCAAGTCTGGAAATGCCAAGGATGGAAATGGTGAGGGCGAAGTGATCTCTTCTGCATGGGGTTTTATAGAGAAACTATAACTGTGTATCGTGATAAATGCAAGGATGCAGCATCGACAAGTATAAAAATTAAATTTTAATCTTAACTTTTGCTTTAAATTATTTTTTCAATATCTCATGACACCTTGCAAGTTAGTTTAATATGTAAACAAAGTTATATATACTTTGTAGTTGATCAGATTATTGTGTATGATTTCAAAGCAGCTGAATGGTTAATTGCACGTGCAAGGAGCACATGCATGCATAGCAGTCGCCTTTTGAAGTCAAACAAAATAAGGGTTCAGATCAAGTTCTATATAATATGGTTGAATTCTTAAATTTAATTTGATTTAATTGCATTGGAGACGAAATAGATATTTTAAAGTTGTACATACGAGGAATTTTTTTTTTTTTAATAACTCTGCCTGCAGGTGCTACTTGGCTATTATTTGAAGAATGCTAGCATGAATTGATTTGATTTGATATGATGAACGGTTTCTAGCTTGCACCAGAGAGAAAATGAATCTTTTCAAGTTTAGGTATCGTGTGGGACGGTGGGAGCCATAAATCCCAGATTTTGTTCTACATATAACGTAATGGCTTCCAGTATATTTTAAATAACACGAAGTTTTCATATACGGTGGATCACCATCGTAGGTTATATGCTGCTCAAGAGAGGCTGGTTAGTCCGCAGCAAAATGAAGAAGAGGAGAAGGGCCATCTATTCTAAAGCTGCGCCCTTTGAATAAGCCATGAACAATCTTGGTTCAAGTACTCTAGACATTTTTATAGAGTATATATAGTATGTGAATGCCAAAGATGGAAATGGTGAATCCAAGCGTTCTCCTCTAGCTGCGTGAGGTTTTATAGAGTAGTTTTATGCAAGCACCATCAACATGCATAAAAATAAATTTTAATCTTTATTTTTGCTTTAAATTATTTAAGATGTCATGAGTTGCAAGTTAATTAGTTTAATATATAATAGAAAACATTGTTTAGATAATTCTATAGATAAAAGTGACACATAAACTCAGTTCAGTAACAGATTGGATCTAACATATATTATATACATATATACGAAAGGTTAGACACAAATTTTAACGTAATTGATAGACCATCAGATGATATTAGAACTAATAGTTCAGATTAATCATGATATGGATATTTTTCTTTTATGATATGGATTATTAAGTAATATTATTACTAATAAATAAACTTTATTCTCTCTTCAAGTTGTCTCTTCTCCAAGAGTTAGTAAGTATCCTTACCAACTCTTTTTGTATGATTTCGAAAATAGATTTTCAGAGAGAATCGATGATTAAGTCTTTATTTAGTAACTGAAATTATTTTCAGAAAGTAAATTTACACTCATACGCAATTAAGTGAAGAATGGGAGAAGGGCTGCTGAAGCTAAAGTTACGCTCTTTGAATAAACCATATGTTATATCTAGGTTCAAGTTAATTGGGAATGTTTACAGAGTTATTTAAGATGAAAATGGTGAAAATGAAGTATTTTTTTCTTTCTGCATATGGGATTTTATGTTTTCTCATCTCTGAAAAAAATTATGTTTTATTTTTTATTTTTTTGTTGAAGAAACTCTTTTACGTTAAGCAAAAGCATTTTTCACATGCTGGAATTTTTTTTTTTAATAAAAAAAAAAAAAGAGAAATAAATGAGAAATGAATATATGGGGCTTGCGTCCAGGCCGGCCAGGCGACTGGGCCGCGAGCTATTGGTTTGCTTTTCTGCTTCAATCTTCATCACGATCAGTGACGGAGCTTGGAAGAATTTTTAGGGAAGGAAAAAAATTCAAATTTTAGAGGGGGTCAAGATAAAAATTTTAATATTTTTTAAATTTTTACCCTTTAAATATATAGATTTTTTTTTTTTNAATTTTAATATTTTTTAAATTTTTACCCTTTAAATATATAGATTTTTTTTTTTCTTTGTTGGGGGGGGGGCAGTCCCTTCTAAGCTCCGTCCCTGATCACATTAGACTGCCATCAACTACTCATACTTTTGTTTTTGTTAATCGGTTCGTCTCCGAGACTTGTACCATTTAGTTGCTTAAAAGTCTTTTTCTTAGGTCTCACACTGGTGCAGTACTTTGAATTTTCTTTTCTGTTGTTTACAGATGTTAGAAAATTAAACTTGATTTTAATTACCGGAAAAAAACGTAATTTTAGACCAGCATTTGAAAGGGTTACACTTATCCAAATTTAGCTTATAATATATCAAATTAAAGCTGTATCTGTCTAGTTTTTAACGCTTCAAACCTCGCATTAATCGGAGTATTATTGAGAGAGTTATAGCCAACTTACTATAAACTATTCAGTTATCACTGGATTGTATATATCTTTTGAAAAGGTATGTCTTTTGGTGTCAAAACGTCTAGGTAACTTGAATTGCATTATATGTCATTAAATTAGATTCTATAATTTTCTTTTGAGTAGTATATAAAGCCATGTACTCCAGCTTTATTTGAAGTATAAATAAATAAGAAGAAACTCTTGTTTGAATTGTCAATCTCTTTATATTTCCTCTTCCCTGTGTGTTTTGTGCTCACCTTGTTTCTTCAACAACAGACACAACTTTCATTTCCACTCTTTGTCAGAGCTGTGTCATGTACTTTCAAGTTTCTTTCATTTGTTGAAGTTTCCAGGAGAATTGTATTTATATACAATAAGCAGAGAAAACTCAAATTTCGTTTGTTTTTTGACTGATGTGATAGCAGATCATAATCGTGGAGGAGATTCAAACTCAGACTGAGAGGAGTTGCTGCAAGCTCTACGATGCAGCTGCAGCCGTTGGCGGCCTCAGAGTAAGCTGCTCTGTCACGCACTTTCTCACTACTAACTTCTCGCGATCCTTGTTTTTGTTCTATTATTCTGCTTCTTTGCATACTTGTATTACACGATACAAAGATATATATAGAAGAGCAACAAAGAATTATGAACAAAGGGAACTGCACTTCTCCTGAAGGTTAACCTTCTTATGGGGTCCTTAGAGATTGCCATAGCTATAATGGGATGACTAGGGGTCATCCTACTTGTATTTTAATGTGAATTCTATCTTATAAATGCTTTGAACTCAAGTTAATTAGTTTAAAATGTACTTAGACCGCGTTTGTTTGAGCTCTACTATCTATAAAGCTTTTTTTTTTTTTTTTTTCCCCTATATGCACTTAGATGTATTGAGCGACTACAAAAGANGCTCTACTATCTATAAAGCTTTTTTTTTTTTTTTTTTCCCCTATATGCACTTAGATGTCTTGAGCGACTACAAAAGACAATAATAAAACTTAATTGCACACCTCAAGATCATCAATGTCTGCAAAGACGGAGTAACTTGCCAATACTTTCTGGCTCTATCGACTTCACTTCTACCCAAATCTACCACACAAATGAATCGGCCAATGTATGGAGTACAGATTCAATTATTCAGCGACCAAGTCATGATATCATTTTCTACTACTTCTTACCATACAATGTACTAGATCACCAATTCCGCTGGAAAGAATATTACAATGTATATGTTCTTATATATCTGCCATTTTCCAATTGTCTTACACAGTTGTCCTAAAGAACAATAAGTTTCTAAAATGGAAGTTTATCCTAGCTAATATATTTCAAAGCTCAGATTTTAACTACTATTTTACTCATTTTATCCATTTTCATTTGCTGGTTTTCAAGAATTATCTATTAAGAGCGAGTTAACTGAATGTATTAAAAACCATTTCCTTGTCATGTCAACTCTCTTACATGTATAAATTCAGAATTTGGATAAGAGTATTTAAGTGAGATGGATGTATTATACTTTTTTTTTTTTAAACACAATTCAATAAACTCTTACATGTTTATGCATTTAATTTAAGATCTAACAGTCATGGTAGCTGCTAGGATATGAAAGAAAAGATTATAAGAATAGCATTGTTATGATTTTATTTGATACACATGCAAATTATATGGAATGAATAACATGGTCGGCTCGTCATATCTTTTCAGGCCAATACAGAGTGTTTATGGATGTATTCCTAGATATATACATATGGGAATTTTTCTATGTTACATTCTAATCAATCTTGATTTGTTTTGTTTCCCTTTTTCCCCCTGAAAAGATAATGGAAAGAGAGAATTTATCATTTGTTCTCCCTAAGACTCGAAGATAAAGGCTTAAATGCAGCCAACACCACAGCGATTTTACATGCAAGAAATCCCATCATCCCTACCAAAAGTTCTTTGGGAGTCAACATGAATGGAGTATCATCTCCTGAGCTAAACTTAACGGCTAAAACAGACAATCCTATAGCCAATGCTATGCTCGATAATGGACCCTTAAATCCTCTGTCAAAAGTTTCGCCAGGGATCCCGGATATTGATTCTGGAGCTGGTAATCCATCAATAGACCTTTGCAATAGCAGCAAGTACAGAAAGCCACTAACCCCACCAATCAAGAATGCCAAACCAGAGCTTTCACCAACTGAGAAGGATGCAACTGATGTACCAAGAAATATCAAAATGGCATCATAAAGTAACAGTGAGAATTTCAAATCTGCATACTCCTTCATGCTCTCCTCATTAGATATCCCACCACTCAAAAGTTGAGTGGACTGGGAAAGACTTTTGCTCAACAAGGTGAATGGGTCAACTGCAGATAATTCAGTTACAAGGGAAGGTCTAATCTCCACCATCGATGCATCACTTCCCTCACCGAGCAAGATATCATCAACTTCGAAGTCATAACAATAACCAATACACTGGGTTTCTTCTCCATCATCTTCTTTCATTGAAGGTTGACAAGCATTGATGACTGTCAGACTTGCACCTCCTAATCTCCACTGACCTGACCTTGGAAACAAAATCGAGAAAGAAAGGAAGCTGTTTATTAAATTCTTTAGAATCCTGCAACGAATTAAACTTGTAGGATTGTTGAAAATAGGTCTGCAAAATTATTTTCCTCATAACACAAGACAAAGCACAACAAGCAATTTTCTAAATGCATTTGAGCTCTCTATGCAATGAATTTACTCATGGTAGTCGATCATGACAAACAATTTGAAATTTATCTGCCTACGCCATGGCCACAAATTAAACAACAATTCGTACAATGTCTACTAACCTGATTCAAGACTGATCCAGAGAGCTTCAATTTCTCCCAGTCTAGGTCCCTCAAAGGTGAATTCATCAGAACAGCCTCTCTGGAAATGGACTATATTAGGAACAACTCTGTCCTCTGTTTTGGCAGAATGATCAATCATCGAACTTGCTGGCATCCTCTGTAAGATTGAGTCACCATTTTCATCTATCAAGCATAAGAGTATTCCAGCATTCAAATCGGTCAGACTCGAGCCATAGAGGTTACTTGTCTGTATCTTAACCTTAAACAAAGATCGAGATCCACCAATATTGGAAGCTGATAAAAACCTTTTCAGTGAGGTTTCAGTGCAGACTTTCACTTCTGTGGCCGGTAATAGACGTGAAGGTCTCACGTAGCTCTGAAAATCTGAAGCAGAAACATTTTAGTTCCATCAATTAAGATCAAAATCATATTCCACCAAAGTTAGCTAAAACTTGTGCTTAAATCATCAAATAAGAAGGCAAGATACTTATCAACAATAAGTATGAACGAGGTCATAGCATGAAATCCGGCATCGGTTAATTAACCAAACATATAAATAAGGATCATTAGCAAGTATATTTTAAAACAAGTCACATATTTGATCCACAAGTTGCCCAGGAAGATCCCACCCTGAGCAGCCACCACCAACCAAGGGTGAGAGGTAATAAACAAAAACATGAGACTCACAAATGCTTGAGCACATAACCAGCAACATATCTGACATAAATTCTACAACCGCAAGCTATGTATAGTTACATAACACTCAAAAACTTAATTGAAAATACACAATCTTTTCAAGTTACATACATAAACATCAACAATATTATAAATCAGTCAATTTGAGGTAACAGATGTTGGGTTCCACAAGCCTTATTGAAAGCTAGAGATTCGATAAGCATTGGTCATGAGCAAGAAAGCTATTGAATTGAAGTTACCTTGAAAGTCGGATGATTGTTTAGAAAGAAGAGAAGTCTTGAAGCGAAAACGCCGAGTTTGCAAATGAAGTCTTGGTTTTGTTGTATAAAAACGAAAAGGATGTAGTGGGTTTCTTCGATTTGTTGCAGATATTACTTGCATCAGAGACATCGACTCCATCTACTTCCCCTGCCGCAACTTCCACACAGTTTTTTTTTTTTTTTTTTGGACGATGAATATACCATNATCGACTCCATCTACTTCCCCTGCCGCAACTTCCACACAGTTTTTTTTTTTTTTTTGGACGATGAATATACCATAGCTAACCGTTGAAACGCTCCGTTTTATTCAGGGAAAGATTGCAATTTTTTTCAATAGTTGAAATATTTAAAATAATTAAATTAATCTATATTAAATCCAAATCAATTGTAAAAGTGTGATCACGCATGGTGTTGGAGATTCCATGTTACTGCTTTTTCAATGCTTTTATGATACATAAAAAAAAAAAAAAAAAACGTGTGCTCTTAAATACAAGTTAACACTCATAAACTCGGAGATTATTTAATTTTAAGATATGAATCATTTAAATGCTTTTTAATTATTCCGAATTCTAATGTACACCCTAAAAGCAAATATTAAATTACCCTTTAAGCATTTCCAAAAAAAACTTTATTCAAATTTGTTGAGGTAATTTAGGTAAGAAAGATTTGAGACAAAAAAAAGAAAAAAAAGAAAAGCTCTTGCATAAGAATAAATAAGCATTAGATTCTCCGAGCTTTTGGTTGTTCTTACTTTTTTTTTTATTTTTATCATTATTTAAAGTTTTTATTGGTTGGTTATTTGGTATGATGACATTGATATTTTGTTTTGTGTGGTGTGGAAAAAAGGGGGATTTAAAAAATAATCAAACTTAAGGGGGTGTCATGATATAAATCATGATAACTATTGTTGTTAAGATAAATATAAAAAACAAAGATAATAGGAGAACTTAGAATGTTACAAACTCAACACCTATCTTCAAATTTACCCTAATTGATGAAGACTTAAACCATGAGTTCCTTTATGTAAAACTCAACAAACCCTGAAAGTTCATAAAATTTACAATGACCTCTCATTTTTCTGTTAATTAACATTGAAATTAAAAGATCAAATAGAAGAAGTAAAGAAAAACCAAATCTAGTTGATTGTTCTAAAAAAAAGGTCAATATTTTTTTTAATCGTTGGTCAACCCATCACACTCGTTGGCCTGTAAAAATTCTTATAGGCCAAACATCGATAGCACCCATTGACCTAAAAGAGCCATTATAGTCCGAATGTAAACAGCGTAAAAATTACAGATTAAAAAACTAGCTCGTTGATATATCAGTTGACTACATAATAAAATTAAAATTTAGCTATTTTTTAGAACACCCTCTAAAATTTTTTAGAACACCCTCTAAATTTGTCTATTTTTGTACGTAAGGGTTTATTGTCAATTAACAAAGGTCAAGAGATAATTACAATTTTCTTAAATATTTAGAGTTTGTTATCCTTAAGAAATCTCAGGCGAGTCACTTAAAAAATTGCCCTAACTTTGAAGTTACTTTTCTTATTATGATTATTGGGTATGAAACCTTTTTGGGCAATAAAATATAGTTTTGATCATTCATAAAATGTTGGATTAAATACTAATAATCAGCAACAAGGATTTGGGGAAATTTTTACCCATTTTGAGGGCGTTTCATCTACCCACTTCCCATTAAAAAAATAAAAATAAAAAAAGTTCTAGCAATCGAAAATGTCATAATCACGTGAGGTTACATATGAGAGAATAATAATTGCAGCCTAGTGTTGAAAAATGCCTATACATACACAAACCCCTGCATATAATATAGCAAAATTCTGAACTATTGTTCAGATACTATTACTTAACAAGTATACAATAAAGAGTGCAAATGTTATTACCAATTAAGGAATTCTGCCAAAAAATCTTGTTTGTGATGTGCCTCAACGTCCCAAGTCTGACCAAGTTATAATCTTTGCCTAACAAAGTTCTTCTTTTTTTAATAATGTAAGAGTAATTTTAACGGTTTTTTAAGTACTAATATATACCCTTAAACTGTGAAAAAGTCTTGTGTAATGAAAAATGTAGGTTATTCTTCAACTTCAACTTCGTCAGCATTACTGAACTTGAACAGATTCTTGGACTTGCAAAACTTCATCAGAAAGAACCATCCAATTGCTCCTACAGTCATCAGACCACTTACCAAGT
>JANKKC010044596.1:0-18451 GCA_026225755.1 Bursera bipinnata
GACCTTTAATGTTGCTCTAGAAATTGTTAATTCAGTTTAGATCTTTGTAGTATGGTTGTTGCAAGTAATTAACGAATTGGTCCCAATTAAATACAGGACGTATCAATTCCAAGGGATTGTTCGACTTTTAGTAACTGTTGAAATTGGAGGTGAAGAGAGTCAAATTATGTGGGCTTGAGGTCATTATCTCTGGAGAGATTTGAGATATGCTTCAATGTGGGTTATATCTTAAAGTGTAAGTTGTAACTTGTGTCAATATTCTACTTGTAATTATGTATTATATTTATACATGAGCAGGCTTTTGCACAAGAAGAGAGGAGATTATCAATTCATCATCTTATTGTATGTAATTCTTACAGTTTTAGTTCTCTATCACAATGTCAGACCCACTTTAGTATGCTTGTAAGTATCGCTTGAGTCTTCCCATAGATCTCATCACCATCCTATATCATTCTAAGCGGTTGGTCATTGGGAAAGGAAAATATATTTGGGACGAGAAATGTGGGTTGGATATAAAGTAAAAAGTTGAAAAACTGGAACATTCACCGGGGCTGATGTGTTATGTAGGGCTAAGCTGCTAATTTTTTGGGATAATCGGTGTCAGTCAGTGTTCCTCGTCTTGGAGAAACTAATTGCAAAAGAACAAGAAACTTTATCAGGCCAGTGGTTAAACGGATTATCGACAGAGGTCTAGAAGTTTGGCCTCTGTTTGATCAATTGTGTAACCTTTTGGGTCTTGTTCGGGTCTTCTGGGATTCCCTCTAATGGTTACCGTGAGACTAACCATGATTGGGGCACAGGGAACATAGTTACTGGCTCTTAAGCACATAGATAGTCGAGGATTGGTTTGGTCGTCAGTTTCAATCTAGCGATAGACAGGATATATACAGTTAACGACAGCAAGATTCTCTCATTATGTAAAATCCGGAAGCTAGCTTTCCTGCTGTAAGTAAATTATAATCATAACTGTCCTGCGGTAAGTAAATTATAATCATACTTTTGTAGAGCAAGTAATTAGTTTTTCACAATGGAAAGAAGGAAACAAACTACTTATTGAAGGAAATTCTTGGATGTTCAAAAGAATTTATACGAGATTCGCAGTCAAGGCCATCCAGGATGCTCGGGGAAATAAGTTTAAGCCAGTATCTTAGAGTTGGCAGTCTTGCTTTCTAAAGTTAAGAGTTCAGTAAATGTGTTTACGTTGTAATTGAAGAAATAAACAATGGCATTGAATAGACTCCAAACTTCATACACATGCGTTGACGCGCTTTACAGTCAGTTTTCCGAGTTGAGTTAGCCAAATAGAGTAGACGCGCCAAGTTTCAAAATGCCTACAACTTTAAGTCAGGTGGCAGTTGGTTGGAATGTAAAATTCAGCGCAGATGCCTGGTGCAGTTGAAGTAAGACACAGTCCAGATACCACCAGGCAAGATCAACGATATGAATGAAACAGCAAAATGGGGACAACCAAAAATAGTAAAGTCTGAACGATAAAAACAGATATGCAGTCCAACAACCTTACAACATACATTACCACACCAAAAGCATTTGAACTTAGTCGAAATTAATCATATGAACATATGTCATATTACAAATAAGAATCATACCAACTCAAAAAGTAGTCAAGTGTATGCCATACAACTTCAGAATTCAATCAACCACTAGATATAACTATTAACTGGACTTACTGCTTAATCCATCAAAAACCTTCTCCTCTACAAGATAGCCACGTCCAAGTAATCTCCAATCTACAGCAGAGAAGCACAATGCAAAATGAATACATCTCCATTGAGGATTGAAAATAATGTTGAGGGTACAAATACTGTGAATTACCTCAAAGTTAAGTTCAGCCAATGCTTTACTGTCATCAAGTCGTCTCCCATTTCCATAAGAATGGGTCATTCCCACCTTTGGAGGAAAAAAAAAAGTGAAGAAAAAAATTACAGAATGATCTTTAATAGTTGTTCTAAAAATGTTGTGCATGCACTCATGCTTTAATGTTTATCTATGGTTGCATGAGTATTTTTAATAACCTTTTTAACTGTAATTGCCATCAGAATACCGCTAGTTTATTAATTTGCTTATTGCTCAAAAGCAATAATGTACGCCCAGAGGCTCTTATAGGTAGATCATGCCATAAACCATAAAGTTGTACTTGTTGCCTATTCCTCAAAAGTAATAAGATATGCTGAATGGTCTTGTAAATAATTCATGCCACGGGACATCCCTTGACTGGAGAGAGATCAAATAACATATAAACATAACAATTCTATTGAACTAGAAACCCTTCCCATAAATGAAACCAGCAGATGCATATTTGCAAATAAATTACAGTAGAAAATTTGATATTCTTGTCCCTCTCTAATTGCATTAACACATACATATACAATCACCTAAGAGAAAATGCCAGTGATACCTGTCTCAGCACAAATCGACCACGTTTATCAGGATATACAAAAGCAAAAGACAGTTTAGCATTTCTTCTCCTTGCTTCTGGAGCAACCTCTTTAACCTAGTAAAGAGCCAAAAATTAATGACTATATAGAGTACACATGTAATGAAGTTATATTACTGTAAATGGAGAAAAGCACACATACAAGATCAGTTAATTCACGGAGAGTTGCATCCTTCCAAGTATAAATTTGAACCTCATCTTTGGGTTCCTTGCCTCGTACTGCAAAGTCTTCCACACTATGATGACTTCCAATCTACAAAGAGATAAAAAAACAAAACGAAGTTCATGCAAACTGAGTTCACAAAAATTTCTTGACATTGCTCAAAAGCTCCACCTTTCTAAATGATGTCTTCAAAAAGCGATAGCTGTTGTTCATTTTGTTCCTTGGTCACTTGAAATCACACATTTACTATAGAAAAAACAATTAAAAGATGTGCATACCTTAGTGAAAACTCGAAGCAACAAAGGGCAAGTCTGCAACCAGTAGCAGGAAAACAAAATCAAGACACAAATTTTGTACTAATTACAAGAAGGGAACGAGTCTTAAAAGAGTAAATTTTGATACTAAAAATCCACTTTCTACTAATCCCATTGTTGAATTAAAAGCAAATTTGGGCTGTGCTTTGGTGGGTGTTCGTGCAATAACCTAATACGAAGTGAAGTAGTTAACACATATAAAGGCAGTACGAAGATTACCTTTTCGCGGTCGACGGGCTCCAAGCGGGGACGAGGAGGTTGGTTTTGGGGCCGGGATTGTGGAGGGTGGGGTCTGCCCGAGCCTGAACCTGTTCTGTTCTGGGTTTGTGGAGCTGCAGCCATGTTTTCGCCTCCACTCTTCTGTTCTCTTCGTAAAGCCTTCACTCAAAGTCCTCTGCGTTTGTGGGAGTGGGAGAGAGCTTCCCCGTTTCAATAAGGATTTCGGACTACGGGCCCAGGCCCAGTATAGTCATTTACAGAAAGGCCTTTATTGGGTCGGTTAACTTAGTCCGTACGTTATGTTGACAATGTTAAATCGGGGCCCTCAATAGTACCGAGCCGAAAATGTTACCAGGCCCATACAATCTGGAATTATCTTGAGGGTTAATTGTTTTCATCCTCAGTTTTTCTCCAAATAGAGGGTCATTCTATCATATTTATATAAAAATTATTTTATGGTTTTATTTTTAGAAATAAAATTAATTTTTAATTTTGAATTGTCATCTCCTCTCTTTCTCTATATTCTATTTAACCTATAAATTGAAAAGAAAACTATTAGAACTTTAAAGATAACATCGATCACATTAAAATTTTTTTAAACAAACAAATACAAGTAATATGATGATCCAATAAAGAAAAAAAGTTAAAAATTATGATCAAGTCAAGGAAGAAGTCAAAAGTGAAGTGATTAAAACTCTACCTGATTGAGTAGGGTAGGAAGTTAGAAATCTAAAGTTTGAAGTCAAGTAGCTAGAAAGTTCAAGAAAGTAAGCAGCTAGTATGTCTAAAGTTGAGATTAAAACTCTATTGATTGAGTTCTAACAAGTCGTGAAGGGCAATTCTTAGCACCAAGTTTCTAGTTATTTCTTTTAATTTTAATTTACCTTATAACTTATTTCTATTATTACAATTTATTTTTATAATTACAAAGTTGGTAACTTAACCTTTTATTTTATTTTATTTTTATTTTTCAGATAGAGCAGATGAAGTTTATTTAAAAGAGGGAGAGGGTGTTATGTGGGGTTCATTTAGCTTCATTATATTCTTCTCCCTCAATTTCAAATTCTTCCCCCAAATTTAGTACAACTCTTGCCCCAATTTCTTCTTGAGGCTTTGTCTCCATCATAGCAGAGAGGAATGAACTTAAGTTTTTTATATATTTTAGGTCCTTTTAGTAATTTTATTTATGGACAAAACTGTTAAAAGGTGTTAAAAAAGTAGGGATGGGAGATATGAAATAAAAAATAGAAACTGAATATAACTATACTGCCGTCCAAGGAGGTGATCATGATAAATAAATGAACAAGTTCAAGCTTCTTTTCTTTTTTCTTTTTCTATGTAGAACCCATTAAATTGTTATTATTATTATATTTAAATATATTGGTTTAATAATGTACAAACCAGGGTTAGCGATTGACAATTACTAACCGATAACCACTAAGAAATTGACAACATTAAAATGAAAAAGAAGTTGGGAAAAAGAGGCTCCAATTCATTGTACAGTTTATTTGAGAAATTAGAGAACCGGTAGAGCATACGAGAGTTGAGACCTGCACGCACGTCAACAACCAAATAAATTGTCAAATTCATTATAAAATTCCTTGCGACTTGAGAAAGATTATCTTCGTGAGGGTCACGAAGGCATTTTCTGGTGCAGATATGCCATGTATTGCACATTATATAAGGAAATCAAACAAGTGCAAGTCAATGAGCATGTCACACAGACTCAGTTAGGCCTATCAAAGGGAGCTTAATTTGCTTGCTGCCAAAATTGCAGACAAAAAGACCATGGCTTCTTTGCCTCAACCTTTAAGCTTTAGCTGCTTGTTATTGGTGATATGGATGTTGGCAACCATCGAAAGATCAAGTGCTGCTGGTTATGCACCTCGTGTAGTTTTCAGGCCAAGCCAATGGAAGCTTGCCCATGCCACCTTTTATGGTGATGAGACTGCCTCCGAGACAATGGGTACGTCACATGTGAATGTGATTTACAGCATACATGTATATACACTATATAGTTATTTCTTTCTCCAAAGCGTTACTGACCAAAAATGTATCTTTACAAACATTTTTGAATACAATGCTAAAAATGAAAAATTAACTTTAACATGAGAAGTTATAATGTGGATTTGTAGGAGGAGCTTGCGGGTATGGAAACTTGTTCCTTAATGGTTACGGGACAGACACAGCGGCCTTGAGCTCGACACTGTTCAACAACGGCTACGCTTGTGGGACTTGTTACCAGATTAAATGTTACCAGTCAACTGCATGCTATAAAGGGGTGTCTTTCACCACGGTAACGGCTACTAACATTTGCCCACCAAATTGGGCCAAGCCCTCCGATAATGGTGGCTGGTGCAACCCTCCTCGCGTCCACTTTGACATGTCCAAGCCTGCTTTTATGAAGATTGCACAGTGGAAGGTTGGCATCATCCCAGTTCTCTACCGGAGGTATAAATATAATTACTTTAAGCTGTTTGAATTTATATGGTCTTTACATGGGCCAATCCTTTTAGTTTAGTCTCAGTAATCAGGATTAATAAAGTTAAAAGCTAATTATTATTGTCAAATCAACAGCAGGATCAAGTCAAAACTATTATTAACTAGTAGCAAAAAAATTTCCTAGAAGGTCTAAAAGGGTTTGCTTGGACCTTGGAGTTAATATAATGATGCGCTAGACATGGCATTTTGCCAAACGCCTGTTACAAAACCATGACAAATTGACTAAAAAGTGTCGGGTGCTGACTTTTCTTCGAAGCAATTCGAAGTTTGAAGGGATAATTAGCCTCCTTGGGGGGCCTAACATACTTATTGCTTGGATGGCATGCTCTGTTCTGTTGCCTCTCTTTTGAAAGAAAAACAGTACAGTGTTTGGAAATATATAAATTACTCTAATGTGGCTAGAAAAAGGGATAGCCCCATTAAGAAGTTACTAAATATGAATTTAATTCTTCGAACTTTAGACTTAAAATTTAGGTGTATCTAATTGTTGCAGAGTGCCATGCGTGAGAAAAGGTGGGCTTCGATTCCAGTTCCAAGGAAATGGTTACTGGCTGTTGGTGTATGTGATGAACGTTGGAGGAGGTGGCGACATTGCCAACATGTGGGTTAAAGGAAGCAAAACAGGATGGATTAGCATGAGCCATAACTGGGGGGCTTCATACCAGGCATTTGCAACTCTGGGTGGCCAAACTCTTTCCTTCAAGCTCACTTCATATACATCCAAGGAGACTGTTATTGCATATAACGTAGCTCCTGCTAGTTGGAATGTAGGATTGACTTATACGTCAAATGTGAACTTCCATTGATGAACAAGTTCACCATCACTTTTTGCTTTTCGCTTCTTTTTCCATTTATCGTTTTGTTTTTGGAGATTTATACTTGTGGTGTTGTATGTGACCCTTATTTGCCTAAAAACCTGTTTGACATCCATGATGAGAGCAGATGCTCTGCCAAGAGTTCAACTACTTGTTTTATTAATTTGGTTGACTCGGAAAGTACATATTAGGAAATTTCAATTGCTTGCATGATATCTATCTTTTCACTTGCAAATATGGCTATTTAGATACTGCTTCATTCTAGTACAGCCACAAATAGTATCTTTTTCTCCATTTTTCTTTCTCTTTGGATGTGTGGGGGAGAGAGTGGAAAGCAACTATGAATTATTTTCCATTACTTGAACCTAGATTGAAATTGCGAGAGAAAAAGATATATGTAGTGATTGATTGGAGCTTTAGAGAGGTCAAAAATCGCAATAAGAGTTAATGTAACTAATTTCTTAAATTGATGCCAGAAGAAACCATTTTTAATTGTTTAGTGGGCAGACGTGTATGCAACTCATAATTAGAATCTTAGCCTTTCATAAAACAGTGAAGAGGTTAAGATGACTTAGCTTTAGGTGATACGAGTCAACGCTTTGTGTCAGTTTCTTACTGATACAGTGATCTTGTATCACTACAATGGAGAGACGACTACACCTGAAATAACTACATTTACTGCTCTGTAAAGTAGCAATGTGAAATTTTGTAAATTCAACAGAAAACCGTAGTCCCAGTGTGAAATTTGGGGCTATTATGGGTTGAAAAGCCGTGGCACCGCACGAGACCCACGAAGTTGTTGAAGTGGGAGACATGTCATCAACACAATTAGAGAATTGTCTATTGATCCCGAGAGAGGAACTTTGCCTTCATTTCATTCACTAAGCACGCCACCTCCTTTTCATTTTCTTTCGACATGTTGTGTCATCATCAACCCGCGCTCTAAATCATTTCTCTCAACCTTTCCTTTGACACTTACCCCTATGCATCCTCTCACCTTTCCTCCCTTTTAAGATAGTCAAATAACTGGTGTACAAGCTTTATCTTTTTGTAATATACAACATACCCAGTGGTCTGATCTGTCAAAAGGTAATAAATAATTATCTTTAAATTATATGCTCACTACTGAAGATGTTAAGTGCCACCAATTGGAGGATTCAATCCTCACACTTTGGCAAGTATTATCTAACAACATTTTTATGCGCTTAAACAGCAAGAGAAGTATATTTTTTAAGCTTACGGTAACATCAGTGACAAGCAAGAAGTAAGGACTCCTGTAAGCTAGTGGCAAGCCCTGAGTGGATCAAACTGAAGAAACTGCAACTCCCTGTAAACATCATCTAGAACAACAGGCAATCTTTTGGATCAAAAGTGTCAAAGGAAACTAACGTGTGTTCTGTCCAAGGCTGTATTTAGTATACAAACTAAACAATAAACTTTTTATTTATTAATTCTTCCTTTTTATTCTTTTTTTCACTTTTTATTTCCTTTCTCTTCAATCCAAAGGTTCTCAGAAACATAAAGTACCCCAAGCAGCAAATAGTACAAACTTTCCTCTTTCTAACTTCATTTCCTGTTCCATCTATAGGAAAACAAGAAGCTGATCTAGAACTAGTTTCCATAGAAATCATTCTCTTCTTCAGCATACCATTACCAGCCAAGAAAATTCAGAAAAAGCCATACTTCAATTCAACACTAGCCTTCTTCATTTAATCCAAGCTCAATTCATCACATGGGCTCTCTCTTCTTCCTCATAGTCACAATTCTTTCATTGACATCAATACAAAGCGAAGCTCAAGGGATCCAGTCAGTTCGTCTTCTTGATCTTCTCATTAGGGACTACACATTCAAGTCCTTTGACAAGCACTTGAGGACAGGAGCACTTCACAATGTACATTTACCAGCAAATCTCTCCGGCATCAAAGTGGATACAGTGAGGTTCAGATGTGGCAGTCTGCGGAGATACGGTGCTCAGGTTAAGGAATTCCATCTGGGCATTGGCGTAATTGTGCAGCCATGTGTGGAGAGAGTAATGGTAGTTAGGCAAAACCTTGGTAACAATTGGTCTTCTATATATTATGCTAACTATGATTTATCTGGTTATCAACTTGTCTCACCTGTTCTAGGCCTCCTAGCTTATAATGCTGGTGTTGATATCAAATTTAATAACCGTTTTGAGCTTGGAATTCTTGCAAATCAAAAGCCCATCACCGTAGACTTCAGAAATATTACGGCAATAGGAGTCACAAACATGTCAAGAATCAAACCATTGTGCGCCAACTTTCAAGGTGATGGCAAAGTGACACTAACAAACCAGGTATCACCCTATGTTTGTGTTGCAACAAGGCATGGGCATTTTGGGTTGGTCACAGCTGAGTCATCACCACCACTACCACCACCACAGCAAGTTAAGAAGAATATTAGCCGATGGAAGCTGGCAGTTGGCACAACAGTGGGTTCTGCCGTGGGTGCATTTCTCTTGGGGTTGCTTTTGGTGGCAATGTTTGTTAAAGTAAAGAAGAAGGCAAGAATGGAGGAGTTGGAGAGGAGGGCTTACGAAGAGGAGGCTCTTCAGGTGTCAATGGTTGGGCATATCAGGGCTCCTACCGCATCTGTTACTAGAACATTGCCCACAATCGAGCACGAGTACAGACCTTACCCTTCCTGAATTGCTCCTTCTAATGCCTATTTTGTGTATGATTATTATTCTTTTTGTAACATTAGTTGATAAGAAAGTGTATTGGATTCCAGAGAAATGAAAACAAGGCCAAATCTGTTTCTTGATCTCTGATCATCCATAATTCCATTTTCTCAGACTTGGAATTTTTTTTTGTTTTTTTCCTTCTCCTCTCTGTGGTTATTCATATTCATTTTGAACTTAAAATATTTCAAAGTTAAATTGATTTTAGTGAAATTATTTAGAATTTCAAAGATTTGGAATGGTTTACAAACTACTACCATTAGCTGAAGTTCCAATTTTGGTATAAGCATGTGCGTTGACCAACTTTTCATTTTCACAGTCATGACCTGATGAGCATTGATAAACATCGTTAAGGTCCGGCTGCGTATATAAGAATTTGAGGATCACTACATTCCATGTCTGGCTGGAATTTGTTCTGCCAACGTAGACTAAAAGTGAGCGAGTGAATGAAGGACATCAATAATGAAATCACATTGAAATGTAAATTTGATTCACTGGGAAAGCTTTGCTGTCAAGGATCATCAGCATTAGCGAGGCCGATAAATGGAAGGAACTCCTTGAATTTCTCAATTTCTGCTTTCTTTCTCTCCATCTTGGCAACCCAATGTAGCAGAGAAATACTTTTAGCAATATTGGGAAAAGAAATAATATTTCTAGCTATTCTACTTTAGTATTATTATATCCCGAAATAGCTCAATAACTAAGGCCAAATACAAAATAGAAATAGAAAATTCTATATTTAATGGGTTATGTCGAATGTGTTCAAAAACATGTTTTAGACAATCAAATCTAAGCATGTGGTGGTGGATGGAAGAATTGAAGTTGGTTGAAATATATATATATATATATATATATATATATATATATATATAAATTATTTATTTATTAATATATCAGTCCGGCCATTAGTCTGGCTTAGAGATCTTACCAGTAAATCAAAGAGAAAGGGGCCATGAATGAAACAGGCCGAGCCTGCCAGATCAACAAACTCTACTCACTAAATTACAAAAAAATAATAACATCTGAGATCTAATCCACACCAAAAGACAATCAAGATCGACAGTGTCTTGTGCTCTTGCCTCTATCTCAATGATTTACCCCATCTCAATTTGGAAATTTTCTCTCTCCAATTAATTAAACTCAATTAGTCCGATCATTAAAATCTAAAAAACGTGATTAGGAGTGAGTAATTTTAATTGATTAGGCGAGTTAGTAGAGGTCATTAACTAACAACATACACTAATGTCCAACAGGGCCCCACCACCCTCTCTAATTTTGGCGCAAAAGAAAAGACACACATTTACCTGACGTTTTCTGTTTCCTAGATTTCCCGGGAAAAAAAAAAAAAAAAAACAAGAAATAAAATAGAATAAGGAAACGAAATAACTGCAAGCAGAGTAATTATTTAACCAAACCCCATCTCCATCTAGGGTTCCTGTGAAGGATCGTCATCGTCTATGGACGATTCTGCGATGGCTCCACAGCTTACCAATCACCATGTCAACCTCAATGTCCCACCAACGATGTCTCTTCCATCATTGACGCCGCCGTCGCATCACATCAGCCGTATGATCAACTCCAACCACAGCCAATCTCCATCGCGGACTATCTACTCCGATAGATTTATTCCCAGTAGATCCAGCTCTAATTTCGAGCTGTTCAACATCTCGCAGCTGTCTCCGAGCTCCCCCGCGGCTGTTGATACGCACAAGGACGACAATTCTGGAACCTACACCGCCCTACTGAGGGCCGCACTCTTCGGGCCCGACACGCCTGACAGGAAAGACGTATCCGGGCCACCGTCGGGCCGGAATATTTTTAGGTATAAATCGGAAACCAAACGGTCTATGCACTCGTTGTCGCCTTTTGGGTTCGATGATGACGTGGCGTCTGGGGTCAGTCAGAGCCCCGTCAAGGCCCCCAGGAAGGTCCCGAGGTCGCCTTACAAAGTGAGTTTTTTTTTTTTTTTTTAAGATTTTATGAATTATTTTTTTGAGTTTTTATTTTATTTTATTTAAAGAATGATTTGTCTGTGTTGGTTAGATTTTGGATGCACCAGCTTTGCAAGATGACTTTTATTTGAACTTAGTGGACTGGTCGTCGCATAATGTATTGGCTGTGGGGTTGGGAAATTGTGTGTATTTGTGGAATGCTTGTAGCAGCAAGGTGAGTTTTTTTTTTTTTTTTTTTCCTTGTTCTGTGGATTATTTTAATTTAACTGGTTTTTTAAGTGTAAATTGGGATGGTGATTATTGTAGGTGACAAAGTTATGTGACTTGGGCATTGATAGCGTGTGTTCGGTGGGATGGGCTGTGCGTGGTACGCATCTTGCTGTTGGAACCAGCCATGGGAAAGTTCAGGTTGGAGATAATTACTTTGTTAATTTTTATGATATGGTGATGTATTGAACTCTGTAATATATTGATTGTGAATATGCTTCTGGTGGATTTTCTTGCTTCTGTTTTCTGGCTAATATCTTGAGTTTTATTTGATGCTAAAAGAGTGCAATAAGTGAAAGAAATTTCGAAACGAAGACTTTGTATGAAGTCCTGAATTTGCGTAATATTTGATTACTTAGGAATGAGAAAGTGATGAATAGTCTAAATAATGATTTTTTTAACCCTTTTGTCTGGGTTAGCTTGAATAAGTACTGAAAAGCTAGCCAAAATTTCAACTTATCAAAGTAGATGGACAAAGTAAAGTTCCTTGGAGTTGATTCATGAATCATCATAATGGCCATCATTATCATCTGGCCTTTTTCAGGGGATTCCTAGTCACGCTCTTAACTTAAGTTTGGTGTCTCTGTGCTTCTTATGCTTCAGTTTCTTGCAAGGAAAAGATTTGCTTTAAAACTGAAAATATTTAGGTGTAACTTTGTATAGTTATTTATTTTTATTTGTTCTTCTTGGTACCAAAGAAGTAAATTACTTGTATTACAGTTTTTGAGATTGGCCGTTCTTCTAATTGCTCTGTTTGATTTAGATATGGGATGCATCTCGCTGTAAGAGGGTAAGAACCTTGGAGGGCCATCGATTACGTGTTGGGGCCTTGGCATGGAGTTCATCTTTGTTGTCTTCTGGTAGCCGGGATAAGAGTATTTTGCAACGAGATATACGTGCACAGGAAGATTTTGTCAGTAAACTATCTGGACACAAGTCAGAGGTTTGACTCCCGTACATCTTGTTCAGCTTGATTGGACTTATAGCCAATTGTATTACTTGAAATTTTGGACTTTACACAGTGTCTTTGTTTTGCCTTTAATACATTTTTTCCAGTGTGATAATTTTTTATTAAAAACCATATATGCTAGATATACATATTACAAATTTTCTTAGCCTGAAAGTAACTTGTTTTTGATATAGGTTTGTGGGCTGAAGTGGTCTTATGATAATCGTGAGCTAGCATCTGGTGGAAATGATAATAGAGTACGTGATTTCATATCTTTTTTAATGTCAGACTTGTTGTGATGCATAGTTACAGTAATTCATCTCATTTCTGTGCTGATAGTTGATAGTATTTCTCATCCATATGTAGCTTTTTGTTTGGAATCAACATTCAACTCAACCAGTGTTGAAGTACTGTGAGCATACAGCAGCTGTAAAAGCAATCGCATGGTCTCCCCATCTTCATGGACTTCTTGCATCAGGAGGTGGTACCGCTGATCGATATATTCGTTTCTGGAATACAACCACTAATACACATCTGAGCTGCATGGACACTGGCAGCCAGGTAATCCAATTGCTCTTTACATGCTTTTGCTGTGATCTTTGTCCAATTAATAGAGGTCCAATACATGTTATATATGTGGGAATTAATGTTATTTTAGTTTTTAAAAAAAATATAAAAGTGGGCAGAGAGAGATTACTGTTCTGGGATCAATGCTGTAGCAAGGGTATTAAAAATATGATTGGTTTTCTACTGATAGTGCTAAAGGATGATCTCCCTCTTTCTCTTTTTTTTTTTTTTTTGGATATCACATGATTTCTCAAAAGGATTCATTTGATAAATCATGATATTTGGGCTTCAATAATCTGCTTCTTACTATAATAATTTGCGTTGGCTGGAAGTTTATTTGGCCTATTGTGGAGCATCATTGCAAAGATAAGTAGACTTTTAGGTAGTAGAGATGGTTATGCTATCAAATCTCTAATTTGTAAGAAGTGAATGAAATACTTGTACTCTAAAGGGAGCATCAATAAGTACTGTTATTGAATTCAATTAGACTTGTATTATTGGAGCCAGAACAAATGAAACTGTGTCTTCCCCATTCAGTTCTTTTCAGCTTGGTATTTAGATTCTTAGAACAAGGTACACTGCTGTAGTCGTTTATTATCTTGTTTTCAGAAATAGTATGCAGTGGAAACTCATTGGTTCTGGTTTGAGATAGAAGAATAGGGCTTGTGCTCTTTTATTACCGTGAATTTGATCGTAAGGGTTCTATACCAGTCACCATTCTCTCAGTTTCTTAGTCTTCAATGAAAGGGTTTTGTTGATATCCAATAAGCTGGTGCAATGAAAGGAGGAAGTAATATAAGTGCTAATCATGGCTCTGATTGCTAAGCCTAAAGGAGCCTTGTTGGCTGGAAATTATGTGAGGGGCAGGTTGATCACGCATTATTGATCTGCTGGAGTCTGCAAGTATTGTTTGTCTGTCATTAGAAAGAAAAACTACAAATGGCCAATTTTCTTTACTCTGCTTTACTTGAATGTAGAAATATTGGAATCCTTGCCGTAGGTTTTCTTTTTTTTTAATCTTCTGGTGATGAGAAGATATATTATTATTTTCTTCTTTATAGACAGGGCACTATCATAGAACTTAGTTGATGTGGATCTCCATGGACCTCAAAAAAAAAAAAAAAAACATAAAAATTTACACATGTTTATGTGTACTGATTTCTGCTTTCTGCTTGCAGGTCTGTAATCTTGCATGGTCCAAAAATGTCAATGAACTTGTCAGCACTCATGGATACTCCCAAAACCAGATAATAGTATGGAGATACCCTACTATGTCAAAGGTACTGTAGTTAAAGAGTGTGAATTACAATTACACCATTATATCTTGTTAGTTCCTTACTTAAATTTGCTTCTGTGATTGCAGTTGGCAACTCTTACTGGCCATACATATAGAGTTCTTTATCTTGCCATTTCACCTGATGGACAGGTAGTTCATATCTTTCCTATCCTTCCTAGATCTCATTTTCTTTTGCTTATAATAAATTAGGCAATTGACCTAGTTGCAAATGGGAGGCTTAAAAATTGTTGCAAGTAATTGTAGATTGTTTCTAAGCAAGAACAATAATGTGGCTCATGTTTGAAAAATTGTTGTAGAGTTTCCTTTAGTGAATTACAGATTAACTAAACCTCTTTGATATGAGAAAAAGAGAGTGATTCAATTACCAAACGAATAGAAATCAATTTATTCTTGTAACTTGGGATTTGCACCTTGGATCACTTAATATATTAGTACAGATAATGCTTAATAAACTTGTATTCATGTTCTTATCTCGATTTTCCTATTATTTTTGTTGTAGACAATTGTCACAGGAGCAGGAGACGAAACACTCAGATTTTGGAATGTGTTCCCTTCCCCTAAATCTCAGGTAAGTAATCTGTCAAGAAGAATGAGAATCTCATGCTGATTTGAAAGTCTAAAGTTTTTCTTATATTCATTGATAACATAGTGGCCTAGTTCTTCATCCATTGATAATTTGTTGATAAGTCCTCTGTACCAAGTTTGTTTAAAATGACTGTTCTTAACTGGTCAGATTTGTGCTATACTTTCAACTTTTTGTGATTATTATACCCTCTGAGTCTATTCCCACCATAAGGCCAGGAGAAAACTTATTTATGGATGTAAATGTTAATGCAGAATACTGATAGCGAGATAGGAGCATCATCCTTTGGGAGGACTACAATTCGGTGACCTCTGCTGACCTTTGGCTTAGCACATTCTTCAAATTCTTTCGCAACTTCCACCCAAAGAAAACAATATAATGCCACGAGGTCGTTGAGGACATTCTGTTGCAAAAGTCCACAAGGAGGTTCTGCTTGAACCAAACCCTTTCATGGTAAATATTTGCAGTGACCCAGAACGCTGAAGATGTGAATAGAAATGGTCGACTCCGCACTCTGCTCGGGAGCTTTCGAATTAATGATTTAATTTTTTTTTATTTTCACCCTTTAAATAGATTTATTTATTGATGTATAGAGAGAGATGTTATCAATTATTCTTAACGTGCTCCCTTGCATTGTATATTAAGAGAGCGAATGATAGTCCCAATGGTTGAAAATTTTGTAAATAAACTATTGTACTTATACGGACTGTCAAACTGAATTCTACATTTCTTCCCCAAGCACGCCGATCCTTATTCAAGGAGCCCTTTATTACTTTTTCTTTTACGTGGTAATTCAAATGAGTAATACGGCGTTTAAAATTTGTATCTCAATTTTGTTGAATTCCAAATTGATGATTTAACATAGTAAATGGTAAGATAAATAAAATCTTGGTACATTGATTTGATACAAATTTTTACTTAATTTAAATTATGTACAGGAAGTTAAACAAAATAAATTAAAATAATAGCATTTAATGCGAATGGGAGAACCTTTCTACAAACATTCAACGTAAGTAACTTACCCGTAAACCTATAATCAAATTACGCTTAAAATCATGTATCACGTCTGCCCGAAGAACCAGTTAGGAATGACAATTTGTTTTTGTATATTTTCAACAGTAACGATGTCTAATTTCCAGCCACAAACATCAGTCACATCTAGGAAAGGTTGATAGGGGTGGACGACGTGGTTGAAGCCCTACCAGGCCTCCACGTTCTACTAGGGGAGTTCTTCAAGAATTAACTTGCCTGTACACTTTGACAAACCAATAAGACAAACACGGAGATGACAGAGACATATCCAAACCCGACCCAACTCCTTTTCATATGTATCACGTTTGTTGCTGTAAGCCCTCTTCGGTCCCAGGAGTTTGATTCTCATGGGGAAGCTTTTGTGACCATGGGATCAAGCTTATTGGCGGAAAACAACAATTGCAGGTCTCTGCACAAGGTTCTGGTAATTCCCTGTTGCTCAATAAAGTTTCCTGCCTAATCTCCTTCTTGTTTCCACCGTCCCCACTAGATCGTTCAAGAGCTTCCTTGAGTGGCCCCCAGCATTGGACTGTATTGAATTCAGGAATGTTTGAATGAAAATAAACCCAAACCGAAGCCTCCTGTAACTCCGGGTAGCTATTGAACAAATTACCATCTCCATGAACAAATGCCTTCAACACCTATTCATGTTAATGAGTTCATCAAGAGACTGATTTAACATGACTAAGAAACAATAATCACTATTTTAGAAACAATTAATTAACAACTAGAATAAATAAATTTACCACTGGAAGTTCTTTGCAGAAGATGAAATATCTAAGTCTTGCACATAGGTCTAATAGAAAATGGCCTCCACTTATATGACAGTGAACATGTAGAGACATCTTTCCTTTCACTTTCTTCCACTCTGCTACAACTTCATCTCTTTGCAACCTATTATACCAACCCTGCAGCTGCAACCAAATCTTTCTCCATTAGTTTATGATCACAATCCTTAAAATATTGAAGGATCTAAAATTCCATTTTATCTTTGTCTAAACTTTATTAGGGCTTAAATTGCCACTGAAGCAAATTAAAATAAATTTAGTTTTAAAAAATGAACAACAGATCCACTTATTATTCTCTTTTTTCCCCTCTTTGCATGAGTCATAGTCATACATAATATCACTCTGGGATATCCCCTGTTTGCTTTTCAATGTAAATAACTTCATCGAGACTCCAAATCAGAAACACTGAATATATCTAATGTATGAATCCAGCAATTAAAGAAGTTAAAAAAATATGACATGGCAGATGGGTTTTCTAGATCAGATGATTACCTGGGAATTGTTTATAGTTTGTGAGACTGCCAAAGTGAGCTTGGAGGTTATATCACTGTGTGTAAGTGTATAAGTTCTTGGCAGGTTCCCTGGATGCTTCTTTTCATCCACTCCAAGAAACAAAACCTTCAACTTTGAAGCCTCAAAAATGGCTGGTCCAAATAACCTCGATACCTAAACAAATCAAACCCATAAATCAGCAAAAAAAATCTTCCCAAATCAAAATAACAATAAAAGACAAACTCAACCCAAAATCCCACACTAGATCATGTATTTGTAGAAGGAAAAAGAAGAATTACAGGAGCAAAAGTTTGGTTCTTTCTCTTGGATCTTCGTCTAGAAACAAAGAGAGAGTTTTGGTGATCAATGAGAGAAGGTTTTAGCTTTGATGGAAGCTCCAGAGCGCCAACCAAAGTAGCCATCTCCCTTTTTTCTGTAAGAGAAGTCTCCTTAAGGCTCCAAGCTTACCGGAGGAAGCCCCAAATATTGAAATCTTGAAAATATTACAAAAAAACTGATGACATATTATGATACCTAGCGAACATAGAAAAAACCAATAAAGAGAGTATCTTGGAGTCTTAAAACTTTGAAAGTTGGGGTCTCTTCTCCTCTTTTTTTTTTTTCTTTGCTTTGCTTTGCTTCTATGTTTAGCTTTAGACCCTTTGAAGATTGGCAAAGTTTAGGTTGAACCGTTGAAGTTAAAGCTGAGAAGCGTGTCGGTTCGGCATGGATAGCGTTGCTTTAACTTCCAGACTTCTTACTAACGTTGACACTTAAAACGCCTCGCAACGTGGTGACTTTTACAGGTGTCTTGCGTCATATCTGAGTTTGACACTACAGAGTCTTGACTCTCTCTGCCGTTTTGCTGCTCTGTTTTCGTGAGGAGATTATTCACCATATGCCATTATATATTGTAGGAATCCTAAAAATGGACCTAAATTAGTAGCTTAGATAAGATAAATTAACCTATTGTTGAAATATTTAGATATAATGATCATAGAACTGATGATAAACAGAACATAAAAATATTCAATGAGATGATATATACAATAATATTTGTCAAATATATCTAATAATATATATTTGAGTATGTCCAGCAGTAGTGTCAATATTATCATATTTATTTTTTTATTATTTATTTTTCTAATAAAATTCTATCACGTAATCACTTTACGTGATAAAAAGATGTTTAAAAATAGCTAAGGAAAACAAAAGAAGATGACATATAGCGTAACACAATGAATGTTTGGTGAACATTTTAAAGATTACTATTACTTGGCTATCCACCGCATCATACGTGAAAACGCGAATGAATCGAAGCGGCGAGAGGAATGACTTTGAACAGTTAACAGTAA
>JANKKC010044597.1:6750-18462 GCA_026225755.1 Bursera bipinnata
AAAAAAAAAAAAAAAAAAACTCACACACACCTCAGTTTCTGAAAATTGCTTCAGAATTTTCTTTGCGACAGCCCCAGCTGCAACTCTTCCAATGGTTTCTCTTGCTGAAGATCTTCCACCACCCTGGAATTATACATTGACACAATGAACTGGATGAAATAAATGGAATTTCCAAAAATTTCATTATCCTTTATTATTGTTCTAAAAAGACATTATTTACCTGCACTGATCTGACACCGTACTTCATGTCATAAGTTGCATCTGCATGAGATGGCCTGTAAGCTACTGACATTTCACTGTAATCCTGGAAATACAAAGACATGTTTGTTGAAGCATTCTATGCACATCAGACAAATATCAAATGTCAATTGTGTAAAGTATTGCTCAGGAATATGGTGATTGTCCAATAAACCTTATACGTTTAACAATCATTTTTTTTTTTAACCAAAAATCTCTCAACATTTCCCAAAGCAAATGACTCATCAGATTCACAAAAAGACTCCAAACCATTACATGCAATTCCACATATTTAAATTACTCTACTATTATTTTAGGTCACTTCATCTACTAATTAAGAGAATCAAATACTCACATGTCCTCTCTGATCAGTGTTAGGTACAAATACATGGATGGGTGTTCCAGTGGTCACTCCTGTAATTAATCTATCATGAATTAGTCTATTTATAAAATGAAAAGTTCAAGGTATCAGCTTTTTTCGGCTGACGGCTGACAAGCATACTAGAAAGGAAAGATATTGAATGATAATGTATATAAAATAAACAAATAAATAAAGACCTTCAGAAACTCCAGACTGTATCTTGCATGTATCAGTCTCTTTTCTTGGGGTAGTAATTCGGCTCTGGCCTGGCCTCCTGAACTCAAGAATTTAACTGTTAACCCTTAATAAGTTTTTCAGGAAAAACAAATAGACACCACTCTAGTGACACTTTCCATGACTACAGAGAAGACAACACTAATCTGTATCATAATAGACAGATTACATTACACGTACAGCTCCTTGCATCAACGTGCTATGAAAACAATTAGCAGAAATGGCAGTAGAGTAGACGAAAATGCTACCTTCTGTCGAGATCAAATTGCATATCAGCTTCATCTAGAGGAATTCGAGGAGGGCATCCATCAATTATACAACCAACACCACCTCCATGAGATTCTCCAAATGTGGTAACACGAAAGTACGTTCCAAATGTACTTCCGGCTGCCTTTATTTCTGTTAAGCAGCATGCAAGATATGAGAACCTAAAGCTGATTTATGTTATCAAATTCTATGACTCTAAACACATACAGCAATTTTTAACTTTGAAACAAGGTGTTCTTAAACTTTTTCTAGCTTCAAACCGCAATAAACAAATTCACAATATTCACAAAAATTCACGACGCGAATCTCCTGAATTCCATGCCACCAAACGCAACCACAAAGTAGTTGAAACATCAATTATTCGAACCAAAAAATGGTAACACATGAACGAAAAGCCCAGCAGGGGCTCTTCAAAAGTGTCATAAAGCCGCAATCTTTTCTCTATTGCTTTAGAAAACGCTTCAGAATATTCCAACTAACACAACATAAGACAAAAGGAGGCTTTCCCTTGGTTCACCAAATCAAACAACTACAAAGGCTATAGTTTAACATAAAGCTTACAGTTTTCAATAAAAATAAGTAATTTTCAGACAACCCCAGAAAGCTGCTAAGCTCCTACCAACTTTAAAACCTTTAAAGCAAAGAATAACAAAAAGACGCAGAACTCACGGAGCTTCTTGACGGTAGGAGAACGGATCGAGATTTGGAAGGTTCGAGAATTGAGTTTACGAAGATCCGACGGCAGAAGAGAACCCAACGACGACCCATTACTTCTAGAAGTGCCAAGAAAAGATTTTGATGGTGCAATAGAAGAAGCCATTGAAGTGAAACCGAGAAGCAAAATGCAGAAAAAGTCGAGGGTCGTTATTTATATAAAATTGAGAGCTTGAAGCGTTTGGTGGGTTTGTTTGTGAAACGATTGGCGTTGGGTATTGTGGGTTGTTTGTTACTTGTAAGTTGCGCTTATGCAAAACGACTGTGCTTACCTACCCTCCAATTCCATAACCAAATCAAAATCAAAACTTCGTTGTTTTTGGTGGGTAGACTTGGGTCGTCCCTTGGTGGTAGGTGGTGAACGACCATAAATTATATAATTGGAGTTTAGTTTATAGGTGTATTGTCTTATAGTATGTATTATGTAAGTTTCAAAAATGGCCATAAATTCTCTTAATTTTTAATAAATCAGCTTTTTTATTTATTATTTTATATAATTAATTTTGTGAAATTATTACATAAAATTAGAAATTATATTGCTTTCTTGTTGTATGATATATTTAAAAATTGTTTTTATAAAATAAAAAAGAGAAGATTCCTTTAACACTAGTACTTGGAAAAAGAAAAAAGAAAATTGTTTCTTAGATTTTTTTAACACTAATTTAACATCAATCTTAAAAAACATAGATGATTTAAACTCGGTTTTGAATTTAACATCAATGATTTTAAAATTAATAGTAAAACGTATAGCTTAACAATAAAAAATAAAAGTAAAAAACTTTTTTTGTTGATTTGAAATTTGGATATAACAAATAAATAAACAAACAAATAAAATGAAATCACATACACCAACCAACTCTAGTGATAAACAAATAATAGAATCACATTAATAGATAAGATAGATAAGCTTGGAAAGACAAAAAGAGGGTAGGTGAAGCCGTGAAGGTGACATTGGTTTCCTCCTTTTTAGATAGCTTTGAACGGGGTTTCTCTTTTAACACCCCTCAAGTTTGGTGAAACCCAATAATTTTTCAGACTAACACTAATCTCCTTCTTTTTAAACACAATAAAGCCATTAACCATGGATGTTAAAGTTAAACAACATTAAATATGATATTAAATAATAATTTTATTCGACCCCTTTAGGTATAGGAAATCATAATAAGTCCTTGAAATTTTCAAAAATCATAATATAATCTCTTACAATTAATCAACATAATTAAAGTTAACATATAGGTCGTTATTTTTTATAAATTATTAAAAAAATTGAAACATAAAAAATTATACATTTAAAAAATATATCATTTTTTAATAATTTTTCAAATTTAGGGGTTGGATAAAATTATCCAATATTAATTTGGTCTTATTTAACCAATATGAGTAAGGCAAATAGGAGGTCAGATTATTTTGTAAAATTTCTGGGTTTAAAGATATAAAATCAAACCTCAGGGGTTTCCAAGGACAGTCCCCTTCAGAAAATACTATATGGAGTCTTCACGGCACGTGCGCTTCTCTCTTACCTCCAAGTTTCAAGATTCTAGCCGTTAGACAGATTTTCTTACTTATCAACTTCCACTTACTCCTCAGAGAAAGCTCTGGCTCTCGTTCAAAGCAAACCTGTCAGCGAAATTGTGCTTAGAATCTCTTCTCATTTGCAAAGATGCAGTAGCCTTAACACTCTAAAGAAATCACATGCAAAGATATTTGCTTATGGGCTTCAAAATGACACTAAAATATTAACACATATCGCCCTTTTATATGTTTCATTCAAGAAAATTGATCGTGCAAGAGTTGTTTTTGATTTTATAACGAACCCATGTAGCTATCTTTGGAATATTTTGATAAGAGAGTATGCCACTCAAGGGAAGTTTGGCCAATCCTTGGCCTTGTATGCCAAGCTGATGCAAAATGGTTTATATCCTGACAAGTTTACCCTCCCTTTCGCACTAAAATCTTGCGCTGGCTTGTCAAACTTGCAACTAGGCAAGTTGGTTCACCAGCATTTGGTGTGTTGTGCATGTGATAATGATGTTTTTGTAAGCGCTGCTTTAGTTAATATGTACACAAAATGTGGAAACATTGAGGACGCTCGATTGGCGTTTGATAAAATGTCCACGAGGGATTTGGTTTCCTGGACTTCAATGATTTCTGGGTATGCCCAGAATGGGTACAACGGTGAGACATTGGAGTTTTTTGATTTGATGTGTCATTCGGGGGTAAAGCCGAATCGGGTCAGTATTTTGAGTGTTCTTTTGGCTTGTGGTAACCTTGGAGCTTTGAGGAAGGGTGAGTGGTTTCACAGTTATGTGATTCGAACTGGGTTTGAGTCTGATGTTTTGGTTACAACTGCTGTAATGGATATGTATGCCAAGTGCGGGAGTTTGGATTTGGCTCATAAATTGTTTGATGAAACAGAGGGGAAAGATGTTGTTTGTTGGAGTGCAATGATTGCTAGCTGCGGAATTCATGGGCATGGAAAGCGGGCAATTGATCTCTTTGACAAGATGGTAGAAGTAGGGGTAAAGCCAAATTATGTGACATTCACTTGTGTTCTTTCGGCTTGCAGTCATTCAGGATTATTGGAAGAGGGGAAGAAGTACTTTGAATTGATGAGAAATGAGTTCGGAATTGCACCGAAACTGAATAACTATTCGTGTATGGTGGATCTTCTTGGGCGTGCAGGACAACTTTCTGAAGCAGAGGAACTTATAGAGACTATGGCAGTGGAACCCGATGCAAGTATATGGGGATCTTTACTCGGTGCTTGCCGAATTTATGGTAATCTAGACTTAGCAGAGAGAATTGCAGATAGGATTTTTAAGCTGGACCCCTTTCATGCTGGTTATCATGTTCTGCTGTCAAACATTTATGCTGCTAAATCAAGATGGAAGGAAGTTGAAAAGGTGAGGTTGACTATGGCTGGAAGAGGAGCCAATAAAACTCAAGGTTTCAGTTTAATTGAGTTCAGTAACATGGTTTATAAGTTTGGTGTGGGAGACAGGTCTCATCCTGAGTCTGATAGGATTTATTCAGCACTTGAGGAGTTAGCTGTTCCAATGAAACGATTGGGTTACATTCCCATCACAGATTTTGTGCTTCATGATATTGATGAGGAAGCAAAAGAAGAAGCGCTTTCCCACCACAGTGAGAGGCTGGCCATTGCCTTTGGCCTCATTAAAACTCCTCCAGGGACTACCATTCGCATCACGAAGAATCTGAGAATATGTGGAGACTGTCATAATGCAATTAAGTTCATTTCGAAGATTGTGAATAGGGTCATCATTGTAAGGGACATGCATCGGTTTCATCATTTTGAGAATGGTTTTTGTTCTTGTGGGGATTATTGGTAACTACACATGTTCTGATTAGTTAGATATAGATCTTCGTGCCGGCTGTTTCATGTTTGTGCCTCATTCTTCACAAGTAATTTTGGATAGTTACATTGGCCTTCACAAATATAATACTAAGGATATTGATGACAATCATAATCATAACAAAGAGAATGATACTGATGATAATCATAATCATAACAAAAGATAATGATATTATTCATTACGATGGTGGTAACCATCAGTTCAGAACATACGTTATTAAGATAAACCTCCCAAAATCGCTCGAGTATTTCCATTTCCAACCAGTTCAATTTACATCATAACTTAAGCATTGAACCATGCCGCAAATCATTGTTATGAACTGGGAAAAAAAATTATGTTTATTGTTTTGGTCAACAAATCATTGATGAACCAGCAAATCAAGCCAAATTATAATTTTTGCCCTAGTTCCCTGCAGCTTCATATAAAAATGGCAAAAGAGTACGAATTTAACTTGACCCACATTTTGACTGGCTTGCATAATGCAAAACCGTTTAGATTCAACCGCCTAGGTCAAAGGTAGGCCAAGCAAGATGAAAACCTGTAGGCCGGCTTGACCTGACCCGCCAATGACCCAACCTGATCCGCCCAATTTTTTTAAATTAATTATAAAAAAATTCTAAACATATTTACGAGTGTAAAATGTCTCATATAACTTTTTCAAGAATTTAATAATCTCACTTGTCCAACTTTTAATATATTAATATAAAATATACTAAATTTAAAAATTAAATAAAAAATTATAAATAATGTCTACAAATTTTGAATTCAAATATTAAATTAAATCTTTAAAGAGAAATTATTGCCCATTTTTTCCATTAATAATAACTATTTTTTTAGAAATTAAATATTTAAAAAGAAAAGAGAAATTTTAAAATATCTATAAATTAAAATTAATTAAAAATATTTCAAAAAATTATGTACAGACGCATAGACCCGACCTGACATTTGCCATCTCTGCCGAAGCCCTGCGCTAGACCTGAACCTAATATCTTTTCAGCAGCCCGACCTAGTCTTTGACTTGTTTGACCGAACAAAAAAAGAATTCTGGCCGAAAGCAGCCTGGGTTTTTGCCATCTCTAGCCCCACATACACTCTAATGAAATATCAAAGGTGAAAAAGGTGGAATTACAACAAAGAAAGTTGCTACTCTAATCTTGTTCCTTAGTTTTTTTTTTTTTTTCCTCTAGTCATAGTCCATCACAGCCTTTGCCGGAGCACGTGTTTTCAAAATCATTTCTTCGTACTCATCTTCGGGATTGGATAGAGCTACAATAGCCCCTCCCGCTCCTATAGAAGCTTCACCCTCGTGTATGACGACTGTTCTTATCACTATGTTTAGATCAAATGTCCTATTATAAGAAAAAAATCCAATGGAGCCCGAGTAGATACCTCGGGAACAACTTTCAATGGAGTCAAGAAGTTGCATTGATCTCAACTTTGGCGCACCAGTCATTGAACCTCCTGGAAATGCTGCTCTGACACAGTCAACTGCACTTACATTTGGCCGCTTTTTCCCACGAATTGTGCTCACCATAGTATGAACTGTTGCATATGATTCTACATCCATGAGATGAGGCACATGTACAGATCCAGGCTCACAGACACGACCAAGGTCATTCCTCAGAAGATCAACAATCATCAGATTTTCAGCCTGATCCTTTTCACTGTTAACGGAGAGGGAGGAGGGCGGAAGAGAAGGGACCATGTTAGTTAAAGCAAAAGATATGAAAAATATAAATATTCTGCAGCCTGCCATCACAAGTTGATATCAGCCCAAGTCAGAGTTTCGGCAAAATTTGTACACCATTCAGTGGTGAACTGCATTTCCACAACCTCTTTAATTAATCTTACATGAAAAAAACAAGAGAAGACCTACATGGATATGACTGAGTGGATAAATTTTTTTTTTTCCTGGAATAAACAGCACAATAATCCATCTGAAATTCAACTATTAAATCAAAGAGAAAATGAAGTGCAGTTGGTATTTTTCATACTGCTATTATATAAGCAAATTCAGATTACCTGTACTGCAATTGCAATTTGAGCTGTTCATCTTCCTCCTGTGTGGAGCCACGAGCTATGGTACCTTTAATGGGCTTTGCTTCTAATATACCATTTTTATCCAATTGTAGAAATCTTTCAGGAGAAGAGCAACAAATGCACAAGTCTTCCTTCGTAAAATTAAGCCAGGCCGCATAAGGTGCTGGATTTTTTTCTCTAAGGTGAAGGTAGAGCCCCAGAGAATTTATTTCAGAAATTTTTTTTCTTATCTGAGTCGTTAGACACAGTTCATAGCTTTCTCCATCTTTAATGTATTTCAGACAGTTCTCAACATCCTTCATATAATCCTCTCTAGATTTATCAGAAATAAAGGCTGCTTTATATGGAGAAACTGTTGCAGCCTGGAAACTGTGCTCCTCTAACGGTCTTGTTGAAGAAGATTTTAAGCTGATGAGCTTCTGTTCTGTATCATCCAACCATTGCGTCACTGGTGTACTTTCTTCATGTAAAGACAATATATAAACATCATCATAACGATGATCAATAACTACAAGATTATCAGCAAAGAAGAAACAAGCATCAGGAGTCCTGGATTTGTGACGGTTAGATGGCACACCACATTCAACTTTAAGGTTATACCTGCAATTCAAGACATTAAAAGATAAGATTATATGTGTTGCAAACACCACATTTAGAGATCCACATGTATGATCCTGTCCCATATCTTTATCTTCGGAAGCACCCCACTTCAATATCAAGACTTAGAAAAGGAATAATGTCACCATACAAAAGTTGCTATTAATTTATAAGAAATAAGTGATTGTAATGAAAAATGCTGAAAAATACGATAATTACAGTGACCTCCATAACTGAGAAAGCATTTAGTTGAGAAGACAGATTGATGTGCCAGTTAAAAGGGCAGAGATTCTGGTAAAGGACATTAAAGGAGAGGCAGACAACCCCAGAAAAGGGGGGCATTTTCAACATAAAACACCAAAATGGTATATATTTCACCAGTTATATTAGATGTACAAGGACCTTTTAGAAATGACCCAAAAAAAAAAAAAAAAATTTATCGATGAATTTACCATTTGACTAAATTAACCACATACCCAATGTAACCGATAAATCCACCATGGAAGTTAAACGGCAATCCTTCAAAATCATTTTCATTGTATTGAAACGACAGAAGCTCCTGGTACACAGATAAATGAGAAGAAATATTTATTAAACCTACAAAACATAATAATCAACTTAGAAGCAAACTCAATTTCATTATGAACTAAATATGGAGCATGGCAAGCAAATATTCTCTGGATAAATTTTCCTATTTGACAAATGGATAAACTTAAAACAAAACAAAGATTTTTATAGCTTGAAGCATAGCACGCGAGCATTCTTGATGTTAAAAAATGTGTAGTACAAATCACAAATCACCAGACTCAAGAGAATTATGCAAATTCCAACACTTTCTACTTTTAGTTTAAGTTATTATCAAATCGGAGAAGCATACAAGGTATAAACAAACCATAAAACCATTAGAGCAATAGATATTGAATACCTTATTCAAAAAGTCCAAAAAACCTTCTTCCAAAAATGTGCTTCTAGTAGAGCCTTGAGCATCTTCAATTGATAGATGACCCCCATGCTTGAAATGCATATCACTAATACAAGAATGGCAGTATAT
Organism: Bursera bipinnata; assembly: GCA_026225755.1. NCBI lineage: Eukaryota > Viridiplantae > Streptophyta > Magnoliopsida > Sapindales > Burseraceae > Bursera > Bursera bipinnata. The sequence continues at coordinate 15,626 of JANKKC010044597.1, forward strand.
ATCACTTTTGCAATATATCAAAGTAATCTTATTATATGTATGAGAACCTTGCAACTAGCTAGGTTTTCAACTTAACAATCAATGGAGATATAGTTAACCGATGCAGTTGGACTCACATGAAAACATAAAAATAAATCTGTCATACTGAACCAAGATATTAAATTTTGATGCAAACAAGGATAGCAAAAACAATTGTCACTATAAATTTGCAAGAATAAGGTTTATTCAAACCTTTCATCTGACAATCTAAACGTCACTTGCTTCCAGAGAGATCCACCTTTACCCCCCATGAATGAGAAGCGTGCTCTTCCCTGAGAATATGAGGGGAGAAAATTTACAAAAGAGAAACCCATAAAAATCATGTTGCTCAACATAGTCAGACTACATGCATGGAAAGAGTCCACTTCTAAAATTTCCATGCATAAATTTGAATACTGCATTGTTACCCAAACTGGTATTGAAGTATTGAAAAAATAAAATAAACAAGGCTCTTTGTGCATCTCAAAACTTATACTTAACAATCTCAAGCCTCAATCAAAATTTCAACCCAATCTAGGTGTTTGTGACAATTCATAGATGAACTTGATATCCCACCAACACATGATGTTGCCCTATAGGCTACACATGCCTATATAACTCCCACACCCAATTCACATATTCTTCATTTATAGTGTCTAAATACTGTATCTTAAATGAAATAAAAAACCTCATTAGGGAATATTTTAGATCTGTACCACCTTTACACCAAGAATTTTTCTTACAAAAGAAACTTCCCAACAACAGAAATGTAATTCATGATAAATAGCAGTACCTAACAGAAAAGAGCAGAACATTGAATATTGATATGGGTAATTGGTAAGAAATGTCATTGAGCAATAAAAAAACCTTCTCTATCGATGAGCTATCCAACCAAAAGGTGTTTCCGGCCTCATTGTCCCCATATAATTTACAGAATACATTTTTGGCCCCACCAACTTGACTTGCCAAATGATCAAATTTCCTCCATTTCAACTTTAGAAATTTTATTCCAATGCTTGGATGTTGAAAATTAACCATATTGAACATTCCAAAACTAGTCTCTGGTGCATCACGGGCTACTTCCCCATGTCTAGGAGCTTCTTTAAAAAGTTCATCTGAATAATTCACCGATCGTCCACTTCTAGGAGCTTCTCCGAACAATTGATTAGCATGGGGCACCTGCATGCATGCTAAAAAAGGTTTACCGCTCAGAGAACTCAGGCAATGAATACACATATTAAAAAAAAAAAATTAAAAAACACAATAATGTGAATAATTTAAAATACTAAAATTATAAGTAATGAGGAGTCGGATCTAAAACATCAACCCAGCGGTGTTTGAAAAGAATAAATAACTAAAAAATGGGTAGGTAGCATGTACACAATGTGAATAAAAAGTTTGTTTTCAACTTTCAGGTCTCTAATTATTTTTCTGTCCACCTTGAAATATGAAATATCACTTTTTTGTCCATCTCAAAATTGTTTTAACAACAAAAATGGCAAAATGCCTTAAAACTGTCTCATGTAAGGAAGCACAAAGGCCTACTCAGACAATGTCCCAGACAATTTAAACCCATGCCTTTATCTGTATGTGCGCATGTTATTGCGTGCATGTGAGTTTCTTTTGGGTGGGAAGAACACGAGGGGGATGTAATGATTAGAAAACAGTTTTTTCAACAAGTATAATCTTTTTACCAGTATAATGAGTAGTTCTCTCCGTCATGAATGACGACCTCAGTCTCAACCAATAATCTTCCGTTATCTCTCTAAAATTTCTAAATATCTGACTACCATGGCAGGTTGCAACACTCTCTGGATGAAACTGAAACCCAAAATGAAGTCAGGAAAGAGGAACACCAAAAGAGTAGGTTTCAGGTAACTACAGATACAATAAGTTGCAAGAAACCTGCACTCCATAATGAGGCCTTGTAGAATGCATGATACCCATGACAACTTTTCTGGTTTGTGTTCCGTTGGAGTGGATAGATGACTGAGAGCTTCCATTTGTTAACTGTATTGGAATTGTATCAAAAAAATTTCTCATAGTCTCTCTCTCATAAGCATCTGGTTTAACATCAAATTTAAAAGTCTCAAGATAAGAGAGCTTGTCAGCAGAAGTGGTCCAAGCTATAGGTATGAGCTCCTTGGGTAGTGATTCTGCATCTATAACAAGCGAATGGTATCGAACTACCTGCATCAATAACACTCAAAATGAGCACAGAAACAATACTCATACTCAGCTTTTGGGTCAATGAAGCTATAATTTCTGAAATTTATGATACTTTAAAGTGCATGGAAAGATAAATCTTATAACTTCAAGAGAGAAACTAAAATGGTTTAGCTCTATTTAACTACTTAACATGTCAAAGTTGCAGTATATACAAAGAATTCATTAAATAACGAATCTACCAAAAATTACTTCTAATTACTAATGTTTAGGCTTCACTTGTGCTTAGACCACTGCAAAACATTTGGCATTGTAATAAGATCAGTGCTTAGACCACTGCAAAACATTTGGCATTGTAATAAGATCAGAGCATAGAATCATTGACATGGATAATTAGAAAAGTTACACTCCTTTCCGTAATGTATGTGTCATTAGGTCAAATAGAAGTAAAATTAATATATAAAAAATTAGGAACTCTTAACACTGTCTTTTGCAAACAATTGAAATTACCCAATCAAACTCCTCCAATGGCCAAATAACCAACCAAAGTGTCGTTATCACAATGTACCAAATCATTTATAAAGAGAATGTATTTTAATTCAAACTCTTTCAAAAGATAATAATGACAGTCTCACCTTGAACCCTGAATTCCT